>APFE031585668.1:114091-124920 GCA_000404065.3 Pinus taeda | reverse complement strand
GCATTCGGATCAAGTACATCGCCATTCATTCGTGGAGGTGACCGACAACAAGGGAATACTAGCAACAACAAAGCAAACAGAGTCTCGTCTTCTGGTGAACGGTACATATGTGTTGCAATACTATTTTGGTCTTAGTTAAATGTATGTAAATGTTATGATATGTTTCCTGAAATGATTCCCAATGTGTTTCTCTTCTAGTTGTATTTTGTTGTAATTAAAAAAAAAATGTATATAGTCTGGATGTGGTCATTACACTTGAGTATACAACTGGTTCTTACACTCTTGAACCCGATCTTGTACCTCTGAAATGTTCTGCATGCAACACATCTACCAAGTGTGGTTTCTCCAGCAACTCTCGGAACAAAAAAACTCCCAACTCACCACTTTATTGGGCTAGAAACATACTCTGATGATGAAGCTCTACCTGCTACTGAAAAGTGCTCCCTCTCTAACCTCTACACTATTGCAACATCTCCATGCATCTCACACCGTTGCACCCTTCTCTGTGCTACCCTACATAGTGCAATACATTTGTGCCTCTTGCATTGCTGCAACCTGCATGTTCTGCATTGTCCTGGGATTCCTTGCACTGTGGCTCTCTCTGCCACTCCATCCACATCTGTCTCTACCCAATCAGTCAGTTCTTGCTACTCCACATTGAGGTTCCTGTAGCAAGGTCTCATCCAAGAGGTTGGGTACCTCAAGGATCTTGCCCCTCCTCCATGGGACAATCACTCCACATCGCCCCACCTCCTACTTGGAGGCATGGTTGCATGTGATCCCTTTGCCCACCTGGCTCAAAGTTCCCCCTACTGGAGGTCTCTGCATCAGTAGATGTCTCTACTCGATCTCCTCTTAGCTTCCCTTGTTGTGGCTGCTCCACAACCTCCTAAAGTTGCTACACCAATCATGGCTCCTCCACAATTGTCTGAGACTTCTTCTAGTGCTACATGTTGAGAGGTAATATACTCTACCTCTCAATCACCAAGTCTCTAACCTTGGCCTTACTCCTCAAGGCTTTGCATGCATCTTGTACCTCAAGTGCATACAAGTTCTTAGCTAGCACACCAATCTATTTCCACTTTCCCGCCATCATGAAGTTTTCTAGAAAAAGAGTTGATATTAAATCAGCAATATCTCCCTCATCCAAACTCCGATTCAGCTGATTTTTTTATTTTTTTATTTCGGGTATTTTTCCACAAGGAATCAAAATCTGCTATTTATTTATGAAAATTTTGTACATAAATTTTCAGATCTTATCTGCAAACTCTTGGCCCAAAACTCAAAACTTTGAAATCTCCCCTCAGTATACTGTTCTCTCCTTGATCACCTATGCTTTGATACCATGTAGAACTTTTTCTACAAATCAGCTAGCTCTGATACCATGTAGAAATTTCCCACCTATAGCTCTGATAAACTTTTTGGAAGCTAGTCAACCATGAGCAACATCAATAAGAACATATATAACTGATAAGAAGGAATCAATCATACATAACACAGAAGAATTTACACGGGGAAAGAACCTGCCTAAAACCACATCTTTGTATTATCATACAAGTGGAAATATAGTCCATATTACACAAAGCCTTAGCTTGGAAGCTATCCAGCTCTCAATACAATCCCTCTGCTACTCATAGACAGTCAAAGGCTTCTCAAAAACTTTCTCCTCTGCCCTCCAAGCCTCCTATTTCCTTGTGCAGTTTACTTGGGTACAGTGCTACCACTTGTGTGAATTGGCCTCTTCACACACTCACTAACCTCTGATATAACTGCACAAACTTGAAGGAGATAAATCCTCATCATGGATGAGCTTCCTTTATAGGAAAAATATTCATCCAACTGATAGTACATTGTCCCTTATTTGATCTCAAATGGGTCTCTATTTGAACTGCCATGCATCAGTTATCCATGAGAGAATACTCAGTTATCTAAAAATAACAATTGTCACATGCATGAAAGCATCAACAAACTGTATCTTATTAATTTAACAACTTGTTAAATTAATCTAACTGAACTTGACTAAGTTAAAGTAAGTCAACTGATCCTCTCAATATAGAACTCATCCTTAATTCCTCAATCAGTGGAGCAAATCAAGGACACATTCCCCAATCAGTGGAGAAATGATTGCATGTTCTCACCAAGACTTTAAGTTTGATTTTCCTTAACTAATTAACTCATGGAGAATTAATTAATTAATATTCAAAATACTGGTAAGAAAAAATTCAAATTTTACTTCCTATTTTAGACCAAGGACTGTCTAAAAATAGGAATCCAACTTGAACTGCTAAAAATAGAACTTTTATTTTTAGCACTTCCATTTTTCATTCCCTGTTGACCAATCCAGCACTAATGCCCAAATTACTATTTTTAGTAGTGTAATTTTTAGCACTTCTATTTTTAGCAATTTCTTGTTGCCAATTTTCAACACTCCCTCTCAACAAGAAAGGCTTCCTCTCGAACCCAACCCTATACCTCTGGAATGTTCTGCATGCAACACATCTACCAAGTGTGGTTTCTCCAACAACTCTCGGAACAAAAAAACTCCCAACTGGCCACTCTGTTGGGCCATAAACATACTTTGATGTTGAAGCTCTACTTGCTGCTAACAAGTGCTCCCTCTCTGACCTCTGCGCTACTACAACATCTCCATGCATCTCGCACCGTTGCACCCTTCTCTGTGCTACCTTGCACAGTGAAACACACTTGTGCCTCTCGCATTGCTGCAGCTTGCATGCTCTACGCAGTCCTGGGATTCCCTGCATTGTAGCTCTCTCTGCCACTCCATCCACATCTGTCTCTACCCAATTAGTCAGTTCCTGCTACTCCACATCAAGGCTCCCGTAGCAAGGTCTCATCCAAGAGGTTGGGTACCTCAAGGATCCTGCCCCTCCTACATGGGACGATCACTCCACATCGCCCCACCTCCTACTTGGAGGTATGACTGCATGTGATCCCTCTGCCCACCTGACTTGAAGTTTCCCCCTAATGGAGGTCTCTGCATGAGTAGATGTCTTTACTCGATCTCCTCTCAGCTTCCCCTGTTGTGGCTTCTCCACAACCTCTTGAAGTTGTTGCACCAATCGTGGCTCCTCCACAATTATCTCAGACTTCTTCTGGCGCTGCATGTTGAGAGGTAATATACTCTCCCTCTCAACCACCAAGTCTCTAACCTTTGCCTTGCTCCGCAAGGCTTTGCATGAATCTTGTACCTCAAGTGCATATAGGTTTTTGGCTAGCACACCAATCTATTTCCACTTTCCCACCGTCACGAAATTTTCTAGAAAAAGAGTTGATTTTAAATCAGCGATATCTCCCTTATTTGAACTCCGATTCAACTGATTTTTTAATTTTATTTTTTTTTTGATTTTGGGTATTTTTCCGCAAGGAATCCAAATCTGCTATTTATTTCTGAAAATTTTGTACATAAATTTTTAGATCTACTCTGTAAACTCTCGGCCCAAAACTCAAAAATTTGAATTCTCCTCTCAGTATACTGTTCTCTCCTTGATCACCTATGCTTTGATACCATGTAGAAATTTCATACCTTTTTCCTACAAATCAGCTAGCTTTGATACAATGTAGAAATTTTTCTACAAATCAGCTAGTTACGATACCATGTAGAAATTTCCCACCTATAGATCACCTAGTAATGCAATGTACTAAAGCAAAACACTTGATCTACTTCTACCATAAACTTTGCGAAAGCTAATCAACCATGAGCAACATCAATAAGAACACATATAACTGATAAGAAGGAATCAATCACACATAACAAAGAAGAATTTTCTCGGGGAAAGCACCTGCCTAAAATCCCATCTCTATATTATCATACAAGTGGAAATATAGTCCGGACTACACAAAGCCTTAGCTTGGAAGCTATCTAGCTCTCAGTACAATCCCTCTGTTGCTCATAGACATTCAAAGGCTTCTCACAAACCTTCTCCTCTACCCTCCAAGCCGCCTATCTCCTTGTGTAGTTTCCTTGGGGTCCAATGCTGCCACCTGTGTGAATTGGCCTCCTCACACACTCACTAACCTTTGATCTAACTGCACAAACTTGAAGGAGATAAATCCTCATCATGGATGAGCTTCCTTTATAAGAAAAATATTCATCCAACTGATAGTACACTATCCATTCTCTAATCTCAACTGGGTCTCTATCTGAACTGCCATGCATTAGTTATCCATGAGAGAATACTCAGTTATCTGAAAATAACAGTTGTCACATGCATGCAAGCATCAAAAAACTGTATCTCATTAATTTAACAACTTGTTAAATTAATCTAACTGAACTTGACTAAGTTAAAGTATGTCAACTGATCCTCTCAATATAGAACTCATCCTTAATTCCTCAATCAGTGGAGCAAATTAAGGACACATTCCCCAATCAGTGGAGAAATTATTTCATGCTCTCACAAAGACTTGAAGTTTGATTTTCCTTAACTAATTAATTCATGGAGAATTAATTATTCAAACTGTTGGTAAGACCAAATTCGAATTTTACTTCCTATTTTAGACTAGGGACTGTCTAAAAATAGGAATCCAAGTTGAACTTCTAAAATAGAACTTCTATTTTTAGCACTTCCATTTTTTATTCCCTATTTCTCAATCTAGCACTGATGCCAAAACTACTATTTTTAGAAGTGCTATTTTTAGCACTTCTATTTTTAGCAATTTCTTGTTGCCAATTTTCAACACTCCCTCTCAACAAAAAAGGATTCCTCTCGAAGCCAACCCTGTACCTCTAGAATGTTCTACATGCAACACATCTACCAAGTGTGGTTTCCCCAGCAACTCTTGGAACAAAAAAATCTCCCAACTGACCACTCTATTGGGCTAGAAACATACTCTGATGCTGAAGCTCTACCTACTTCTGACAAGTGCTTCCTCTCTGACCTCTGTGCTACTACAACATCTCCATGCATCTCGCACCGTTGCAGCCTTCTTTGTGATACCCTGCATAGTGCAACACACTTGTGCCTCTCGCATTGTTGCAGCCTGCATGCTCTGCACTCTCCTAGGATTCCCTACATTGTAGCTCTCTCTATCGCTCCATCTGCATCTATCTCTACCCAATCAGTCAATTCTTGCTACTCCACATCAAGGCTCCTGTAGCAAGGTCTCATCCAAGAGGTTGGGTACCTCAAGGTTCGTGCCCCTCGTCCATGGGATGATCACTCCACATTGCCCCACCTCTTAATTGGAAGTATGGTTTCATGTGATCCCTCTGCCCACCTGGCTCAAAGTTTCCCCCTACTGGAGGTCTCTGCATGAGTAGATGTCTCTACTCGACCTCCTCTCAGCTTCCCCTGTTGTGGCTGCTCCACAACCTCCTGAAGCTGCTGCACCAATCGTGGCTCCTCCACAATTCTCTTAGACTTCTTTTGGCGTTGCATGTTGAGAGGTAATATACTCTCCCTATCAACCACCAAGTCTCTAACCTTTTCCTTGCTCCTCAAGGCTTTGCATGCATCTTGTACCTCAAGTGCATACAGGTTCTTGGCTAGCACACCAATCTATTTCCACTTTCCTGCCGTCACGAAATTTTCTAGAAAAAGAGTTGGTTTTAAATCAGTGATATCTCCGTCATCCGAACTTTGATTCAGCCAATTTTTTTTTTTTTTTTTTGGGTATTTTTCCGCAAGGAATCCAAATCTGCTATTTATTTTTGAAAATTTTGTCCAGAAATTTTTAGATATACTCTGCAAACTCTCGGCCCAAAACTCAAAACTTTGAAATCTCCTCTCAGTATATTGTTCTCTCCTTCATCACCTGTGCTATGATACCATGTAGAAATTTCGTACCTTTTTCATACAAATTAGCTAGCTTTGATGCCATGTAGAACTTTTTCTACAAATCAGCTAGTTCTGATACCATGTAAAAATTTCTCACCTATAGATCACCCGGTAATGCAATGTAATAAAGCAAAACACTTGATCTACTTCTACCATAAACTTTGCGGAAGCTAAAAAACCATGAGCAACATCAATAAGAACATATATAATTGATAAGAAGGAATCAATCACACATAACATAGAAGAATTTACCCGGGGAAAGCACCTGCCTAAAACCCCATCTCTGTATTATCATACAAGTGGAAATATAGTCCGGATTACAAAAATCCTTAGCTTGGAAGCTATCCATCTCTCAGTACAATCCCTCTGCTACTCATAGATAGTTAAAGGCTTCTCACAAACCTTCTCCTCTGCCCTCCAAGACTCCTATTTCCTTGTGCAGTTTCCTTGGGGTCCAGTGCTACCACCTATGTGAATTGGCCTCTTCACACACTCACTAACCTCTGATCTAACTGCAAAAACTTGAAGTAGATAAATCCTCATCATGGATAAGCTTCCTTTATAGGAAAAATATTCATCCAACTGATAATACATTGTCCCTTCTCTGATCTCGATTGGGTCTCTGTTTGAACTGCCATGCATCAGTTATCCATGAGAGAATACTCAATTATCTGATAATAACAGTTGTCACATGCATGCAAGCATAAAAAAACTGTATCTCATTAATTTAACAACTTGTTAAATTAATCTAACTGAACGTGACTAAGTTAAAGTAAGTCAACTGATCCTCTCAATCAGTGGAGCAAATCAAGGACACGTTCCACAATCAGTGGAGAAATTATTGCATGTTCTCACAAAGACTTCAAGTTTTATTTTCCTTAACTAATTAACTCATGGATAATTAATTAATTAATATTCAAACTGCTGGTAAGACCAAATTCGAATTTTACTTCCTATTTTGGACCAGGGACTGTCTAAAAATAGGAATCCAACTTGAACTGCTAAAAATAGAACTTCTGTTTTTAACACTTCCATTTTTCATTCCATGTTACCCAATCTAGCACTGATGCCCAAAATACTATTTGAGCAATGCTATTTTTAGCACTTCTATTTTTAGCAATTTCTTGTTGCCAATTTTCAACATGATGTACATTCAATCAAGGAAGTTGTCGAAGGAAGTCTAGATGTCCAAAAGAAAGAAATGAGATATGTATGCATATATTTCGATAAAACTTGAGTCATGTCATATGGTTGTTTGGATAAATGCTCTACCTTGTGAGCATGATCAAAAGAAAGGTTCTCCTACTTTGGAATAATGCATGAAGGCATGGTTCACACATTAACTAGATGAAATCAACATATTATGTGCTCATATGAAATATGAGGCAGTTGAAAAAATTGAAGTAACTATGATTGGAAGTTCCTAGGAAGAAATGTGTGAATAAAGAAAGGAAGAGATCATGAAAATGCAAATATGAAGAGGGAAACCGACATCCAAGGACTAAAAGGTTTGACTATGATATCTCCATGAGAAAGATGTGAATATTTTGATAAAGTATGGAAAACAAGGAGAACCTTGACATTATATATTTGGAGTATATATATATATATATATTATATAATATATATATATATATATATATATATATTATGATATATATATATATATAAATATATATATAATATATATATATTAATATATATATATATATATATATATACTATATATAATATATTATGTAGGACGTTGATGCAAATAGGAAGATGTCATGATGAAATACCATCACAAAGGTAATATTGATTTAATGATTCTTTTCTATTTTTTGAACAAATATTTGGATGGGCTAATGCAGGGCTGCCAAGGCAAGAGTTGTAGATGTCATCTACAACTGATATTCATGTGGTAGGATGAAAGATCCTAAAGGAAACATGACATGAAGAGGGTAGCAAGGCATGAAGGAAGGTCAAATATGAACTAATGGATCACTTTTCGATGAAAATAAGGGTGACATGACTGACATAATTCCTAAATGAAAGTGATGGATGATCTATTGCTTACGTCCCAAAAAGGTGTAGGCTCCATATCAAAGAAGAAACTCATGACATTGAAGGGAGGAATACTACAAGCAATTTTTTGTCCCATGATCTCCACCTAAAGAGCTACTGGAATCAAATCGTTGGTCAAGAGGGATCTTGGTCAAGTCCCTAATTAAGAGTGATCTTGGGTACATTCCTTCACTGGAATGGGTATATCCTCTCTAGTTAAGAGGGAGAGATAGACACATCATTCTTGCCTTAACTTAGGAAGATAGAATGGATGATTGGATAAGCATATGGTACTCAATACTCTTTGAGGATGTGATAGGGCATCCAAGACAAGAGTAGTCATAAAGGGCTGATATTCTTTGAGGAATAGGAATCCAAGATAAGAATAGCCTTCGTGGAACATACTCTGAGAGAACTTGGGTGGGATATGTTTTGAGAGAGACAATGATGAGGGTGTCTATAAATCATTGGTATCACTAAAATTGTGCTCTAATATTGTGGAGAGATAGAGTGGGTAGTCAAGGCCATTCTATGTGACAATGCTTGATGATATGATTCTATACAGATGGATTACCAATCTGACTCTTCTTATGAGAATTCTTCAGATTAAGAATGTCCAAGTACCTTGTATGGATTATGAATACCTCCCTAGTTAAGAGGGAGTGTTGAATATGTAACTAGGTTCGATCTTTATAATGACACGTGTAATCATGATTTTATGTAATTGATGTAAATAAGAAAAAAATGTATTTATCATATGCTTGATTCATGGGTTTCATGCTCAAGGAATTTTTATTTTTATAGATGATCCTTTTGTGCCTGAACCTGAGACGGATGTTGTTGATGATCCCATTGTGAGATATTAGGTTTGGTCATTAAGTCATGAAGTTAATTGAGTCAATGTCATGTATTCAAGACCCATTTGGGCATGTTACATATTGTAAAAGAGAATTTATTTGAGTCATAAACCGTCCAAGACCTCGTCACAAGCACTCATTCAAGTCGACCTTCCAAAGGAGATAGAGATTATTCTAGAAGGAGATGTCAACCTAGTCACAAGCACAAGTTGTCTTATCTTTCATGGACAAACTACTATATAAAGAAGGATTTGACCTCACTTGTTGATCATCCAATCAAGCATTTGAAATCCAAGAAGAAGTGCAAGAAACACTAGAAGGAAACCTCTCATTCAACTAAGGGAAAGAGAATAAGATCGAAGAGTTATTGGCATTGTTTTTTTGGGTCATGGTCCTTACATGTGTGATAGAAATTAGGGTTTCTGCAGTGAGATCAAATCAGTCCTTGAAGAAACCAAGAAAGAGATTAATAATCTAACATTCTTGCTAGTTGAGATCACAAATGGAAGTCTCCAAGTCAAGAAAAGAAGGAAAGCATCGCCAAACTCCTCCAATTATCTCACATGTGTAAAATTGTAGTGGCTTCAAGTAGGCGAAAAATTACAGGACTATGGAAAGAGGCTGAATTTAAGAGAAATCGAGAATAGAAGTACAAGAAGTCAACTCGACTAGTATTGACTTGGACAAGAAGGAGAAGATGTTCAAAAGGTCTTGCCACTTGGTCTTGGAAAGGTTGTTAGGTCAAGGGTCTTGGTCTTGGAATTCATCACTTAAAGATTCTAAAAGAAGAAGAATTTGTTTGGGTTTTCCTCTCAATTTGGAGAGGTTTTGGCCCTAGCTGATTGCCTACATCTTGTGTACCTTGTATCATTGTTGTTCATATTTTGATAGTTATTTGATGAAAATAATACTATAATAATCAAGCTAAAGAAGAACCTAATCAAAAGAAGTAGAAATTATTCACAAGCAGTTATAATTTCTAGAGAAATCACCTCTTGTACTTGCCTTAGATTTTTCAACAGGGAACACCAAGTAAGTTCATAATAATTTAAAAATTCCTAGAGCAAGAGTTAGTTATGATTTTTAAGGTTTATATTATTTTAAAAAAATTTATCCTCTATAGGTTCTCTTTGTTTGCACCCTATTGTTGTAGTTTATGGTCATTGATAACCTTCATCCTCACTATTCTTCATTTATCATAGATGGAGTTGAAATACTATCGATCAACACCTTTCTATAGATTGTTATATCATGCTTTATATTTATATATATATGAACATTTTATGCAAGAAGTGTAATGTTCACTGTGATTAAGCCCGTGGTGCCACTAGAAATCAAGGCCCCGCTCCAATTTAGTGAGGGACCAAATTAAATTAAACTTATTAGTATTATAGGGTAAGTTTAGTAATAGATTAACCATTAAGAAAATGATAAAATATGAAGGATAAACAATAAAGATTGATAGTTCGATTTTTAAGAATGATCGCTCATAATCTATAACAATAAGGTTTGATACTCACAAAAGGTCAACATGATATTGTATTAGGCACATCATATTATGCAAGTAGTTGTTATATGAAGTATTCATAAAGACTTGGGAGAAATCTATATAACATCCTTGGTAGATGAGGTCATTTTCTATTATACCATTGAATGAATTAGGAAGAGCATTTTTAAAATACATTTCTTCTCCATCAGTTTTTCCACTTTATATCTTGAAACACTTAATTAAAACAATAGACATGTCCATTTTGAAATAGGGCTTCCAAATTTTTATTTTTATTATCAATAATTATTAGGTGGATTGCATGGATTTAATCTCCATGGAATATTCTAGAATATTATTAGTAGTAGGCAAAGATTAAAGGATGATATTTATCTCAATAGTTATGCCCTTTTTGGCCTTTTTATTAAATTGATTCATTAAAAAAATGTCACATGAACAAGTGTCATATGAAATGAGTTATGTTTTTTTGGGCATGTGGTATTGACAAGATATTGTATTAACACATGATATTCTAAGAAAGCATGTTTATAGGTTAATAATACACATGGTAAAGTGGGAGTGAATCTCGAGAGCTAAAAAAATTGTTACATGTTTTTTAAATGTATATATGGTATATTAATTATT
>APFE031585668.1:28899-113364 GCA_000404065.3 Pinus taeda | reverse complement strand
GTTGTTGATAAGATAGTGATATGTCCTAGGTTCAAATTTGGTCAATCCTTCAAGGGAAAAAATAATAATATCATGAATAATTATTTATTTAAGCTTTTTTTTTTCATTGAAAACCTCACAAGGAATCCCAAGCAATGCTTATTTTCATTTATGCCTAGAATTCCTATTAAATCATTGATATAGACTAATGTGCCTTATCCAAAGGGATTTGAATCAAGTAGACCAAGAGAGAGTAGGTAAATACCTAGGTATTGGTCACAACTAGTTGATTTAATCCCTTAGGCATCTAAAAATTAAAAGGTGTGGGGGTGGGATTGTTCCACTTATGTGTGCATGGGTTACATGAATTTTTAATATATTCATCTACGTGTAACTGTGCATTCATCATTACTTCAAGGTGATGTCATTGTTTGAAGAAAGGCCATCATGAAAATTGAACCTTTCCTGCTAGGGAAAAACTCTTTGTTATTCATCATTAGATCCAACTCTTTGAAGTTATGTAAGATATATCTTCATCCTTAAAAAATAGGTCTAGTGTAGTGAATATATATATAATGGAATGACACATCCTAACTAAGAGACATGACCTATCAACCATTGGTACTAGTCAATACTATAAGTACATCATCACATAGCATTGTATCATCATCTCTCAAATTATAATTTAATACATTATTTTAGTTCATATGGATTTTTATTTTTTTAATTTATTTATTATGTTATTTTATTGATTTTGGATATTCAATTTAAACACCAAGATATTGATGTTGTGTTTAGGAAATGCACTTTCTTCATTTCATTTGGTATCAAAGGAAATTTTCTCATCCTAATGTTTGGCCACAAATGTTTTTATCACATGAAATGAACTTTGTTCATTTATCCTAAAAGAGGGTGTGTCATATACCCAAAATATGTCATAATTTTATAACCTTTCTCTGCCCATGATGAAATTAGGGAAAACTACCAAGGTTGGTATAACATGCATGCATCCTCAGACTTTTCATATGTCTATGACAACCAATGTGCTTGATCCAAAATTGTGTATTTAACAAGTTACTAAAATGGACTTAATGGGATTCGACCTCAATATTTCCACAAGATTTCACAAGGAGAATCTACTAATTCACCTTTGGGTGTTTGCATGTGTGTAATGCACCTCACCTAAGGGGATTCAAAACAATCACATGTTAGCATGGAACTACAAACATATAGGTCACTTAAATACATACACACACACACACACACACACACACACACACCTAGGTTTGACATTTCTCTCCTCAACCACTTGGGGCTATTTAGGAACCAACAATATCTCTCTTTCTTAAGTGTTTAAGGTCAAGACAAGATATTTACAAAAATTTTAAGCCCAAGGGGTTAGTTCAACTAGTTGTTGCCAATGTTGTTAGGTTTTTAGGAAGTTCCATGCTAACATGTTCTTGGTTTGAATCCCCTTTGGGTGAGGTGCACACACACACACATATATAGACACACACACACACACCCAAAAGGGTGAGCTCAATTGGTAGATTATTTTGTGAAATATTGTAGAGATAGGTATCAAATTCCATTAAGTCCCTTTTGTTAAAGGACACAAGGTTAGGTCAAACACATTGGTTGTCATCGAAAGAAAATTCAAAGGATTCATGCATGTTTAGACCAACCTTGGGAGTTATCCTTATTTTCATCATTGTGAGAGAAAGGTTAGAAAACTATGGTAACTTCTAGGTATATGAAACAATATCTTCTAGATGAAATTGACACACACACAGACACACACATTCCCAAAGGATTAGTTCAATTAGTTGAAACATATTCCCAAATCCTATGTTGTTGATAGGGAGACCACAGGGTAGGATGAAATCCAATCACCATTAAGGCTACCAACCGTTATTGAGGTTTTATATCGAGTTAGCCTCCACTTGAATATTCTTAGAAAGAGGGAGAGATATTATGAGGTTTAAATTGGAAAGAAACACACACACACATGTATGTATTATTTGGTATCATTTTTTAAAGGATATTAACAAAATAACTAATACATATTCAAATTGATGAGAGATTTTTGTGGCACACCCCCCATTAACCCCATAAACCAACCATAGTTAGAAGGAGATGGTTCCTATGTTGAGCTAACTTCCAAGGTACAATTATGGGAATGAGATCTAAATTTTTTGACTTTGATCAAATTTCTTAAACTTCAAATGGACAACATCTTTGTGTTCTTCTTGTCAGTATTATTCCAATGATATAAATATCATCTCAATCCAACTTATGGATCAAAAACTATGGCCCTTCACAGATAGGACATTTTAAACCTTGCCACGTCATCTGACCTCCATGCGACAACCACATAGTGGCCCACATGGATGGTGATGTTTCTTCACCCCACCATGGATAGGCCGATGTGGCATCTCACACACCTATGATGCCATCATAGATAAATCTATGTGGAAGGAACTCAACCCTAGGAAGGTTAGAGGTCACCTCCATTCCATACTGCAATGTTTTAGGTCAAGGCAAGATCTAACCTGCGACCCTTGACCTAGGGATTGACCCAACCTCTCCTGGGTTGTGTAAAACTTTGGGTCAGGATTGGCTTGACCCCCAACTTGTCCAACCACCCGACCCCTCAACTTGGCCAACTAGCAGGTCATCGACTGCGTAGCCCACCTGTCATAGGTTGGGATGAGGCCCACCTGAGGTTCGAACATTTTGGCCAACCTCCCGACCTCTAACCTAGCCAACTTTCTAACCTAAAATTTGATTTTTGATATGGTTTTTATCTAATTTTAATGCATTAAATTTTCCACGATTTATCTAAGTTTTTTTGAAATACAATGTAGCTATGGTTGACATTTTTCATTGAAAACATGGAGAAGAAATGATTTTTTTGTCACCAACAAGTCAGATCAAATAAGCCCTATAAGTTGGCTCTATGAGGACTTCGTGTCAACACATTAGGGATAATTATCCCTCACATGATGCCTATTTATATGAGCTCATCAAATTTCATCTTGTCCACCAATAAATGTCAACGATTCAGTTTGCAATATAAAACAAGTTCGGTCTTCAATTATAGAGAATATCTACACGTGCGAAGAGGATAATAAGGGATATTTTGGCTATAATTTATATCTCCTTCAAAGGCTTGTTGACTATAGTGATTTGGGTGTTTTCTACTAATTGTTTGTTGATTCTTTAAGGCCAAAAAATTATAGAGAATATTTCTCCTTTATGCAACATACTTCTGAAGTTGACTGAGGGTTTTGGGCCTAACTTTTGGATAGTTCATGAAAATTTGATTTTGGTGATTACAATAATAATTTCAGCCTCCTATCATAGTGAATTTAGGCCTATATTTATGCCTCCTTTTGTAGAACCTACTCATTGGACAAAAGTGGAATTTCTCTCCTTCTTTGAGAAGACATTGATTGGGTATTTAATTGTTGACTATTTTGGATTTTTTGGAACATTCTAATGTACTATTAATGGAAAAAATCTCTCTCTCATAATGAAATAATTTTTGGGCTTTCCCCTTGTGTGTTTTCCCTGGTTGTGAGCCTAATCTTGGCGTCCCTTGTCTCGTGCTTATTTTCTATTGTCCATTGTCTACTGAGATTTCTATTTATTGCCCTTGTTGAAGTATTAATGGTTGAAGCTTTTTAGGTATAGCTACTTTTTTATTAAAGGATAAATAAGGAACAATTTGCATAAATAAAAGTAGTTATCAATTGTGAAAAACTATTCTAGTCATTGCATCACTAGAATTTAAATGTGGTATCAAATTTTTGGTGAAGGAAGAGAGCAGAGAGATCATCTTGAAGAACACTTGTAGAATACTTGAAGGGCATATAAAAAGTACTTTAAGAAATTTTAGGTTATATCCTCTATTGTGACCAGCAATCTTAATCATGAATTCCTCCTTCATGAAGACTACAGTTAAGCTTGAAGGGGCCACTAACTACAGGGCTTGGAAGGAAAGGGTTGAAATCATTCTTGAAAGGAAAAAAGCCTTGGGAATTGTCATAGGTAAAGTTACTAAACCATCTTACAAGTAGGAAAGGAGAAGTTTCATGGAAATGATACGTTGGAAAGAAGCATTTTATTGGATTCTATTAGGGATCATTTGATTCCATATATTTTTGAACATAATACTACTAAAGCAATGTACGATGCCATCATTGGATTGTTTATCATTATTAATATAAATCAATCCATCAATCTAAGGGGATAGATTCATAATATAGATATTGTTAGTTTCAGTCTTTCCATCCTTCCTCCAGTGATCAAATGTGCTCTTACAAAGTGATTTTGAAGTGTCAAGCTCAAATTTTGTCATTTCAGTGAGTCTTCAAGCAAAATTTGGTCACTAGGCATTAGGTCTAGGGTTTGCTCTCACTCTTTTCAAAATTGCCCAAATGCCAATCCAGGTCATCATTCAGATGATTCTATCATCATTCATATGGTTTTCATTATCATCTCAGTGTCTAATGAGTCATTTTACACCTTGTTCATGCTTCAGTTGCGCCTAGGTAAGGTCATTTCCCTCTCCTAGGGTTTTGAAAGCCAATTTCTCTTGGATGGTCAAATCAATGGAAAAACTTGTATCCAGATGTTCATACACCTTCCCCTATCCTTAAAGTACCTTATCAAACACTTCTCATCCCTTAGATCTGCCAAATTCCTCATTTTTCCACAAACCTTAGTTTCTAGCTACAACTTGGCAATTTTCTAGGTTGGGCCTGTGTTTTGCCCTTTTGGACCCTTTCCCCTCACTCAATCTCTGAGATTCCACTTTCCCCTACTCCCTAACATCCCTCCCCACTCCCAAAAATTTCCCCAAGAATTCAGAAGCCCTCTATCCCCTTCATTTCGCTCCATTTCGACAAAATTCCTTGTTTCACACATCGGGACAAGTCGCACTCAAATGATGTTCCAAAGCAATAAAAGATGAATTTGGGAAAACTGAGAGAGATATTTGTCCACAACATGCCAAAGAATAAAAGCCTCCTTCACTTTTTGCACAGGTATCATTTTTTGAGAGAAATGTCAAAGAATACCGTTGCCTCAGGAGAATCAAAGGCACCTCTGAAGTGACCTTGGGAAAATCACGTTTTCTCCTAGCTTGGTTGACCAAATGATTTTCTTGATGGGTAAAATGATAACTAGACACAAAGAGATTTCCAATGAGCTATCATGAGCTAAATTTGGGGTGAGGAAGGCATTCAAAAGTTGACTGCAACAGCACTCTTCCTTGAGGCAGCCTCATTTGGCACTTTTTGACCAGTCTTGGGAGATTTGATTTTTGACAGGTCAAATCAACTCCAAATTGAAAAATTTCAGTTGGGTTGGAAAGTAGACTCGAGAACTTTCCAACGAGCTATCCTGCGCCCGATCCTGACACGGGGAAGGCCTCCAAAATCCTCCTGAAAAAGCGCGACCTGTCAAGAGGTGCGCGACCTGTCAAAGGGTCTCACACAGAGGAATTTGGCAACGGGCGCGACACATCAAGAGGGGCACGACATGTCAGGCAGAATTGCCCAGAAATGCACTGTACAGCCCAGAAAATGCAGATTTGACTCAGTTTGACTTTTTGAGGTGAATGATGATTCTCTTTGATGTAATTATGGTACTTTTATGACACTTTGACTCTTATGTATCTCTTCTAGAAGATTCATTCATGAAATAGGTGAAAATTAAATGAATGAATTGGTTTCCAAGTTTATAGAGGCAAGTTGTTATGATTGCCTAGTTTGTAGTGCTAAGTTTAGAAGTGGTTGAAACAGCTCTTAGGATAGTGAGCTCGACCCATGGAGGCAGGGAAAGAGGTTATATGATCTATATTATGTACTTTCTTGTTCATTTTCATGGTTGGACTCTTGAGGGAGAAGCTATCATTGTATTACTTCACTGTATCTCTGCAATTTTTGGCTAAGGAAGACCAGGGTTTTGCAGTCCTTTTTGGGATTCTTGTGGTTACATGTATTGATGGTGTGTTTCTCTATGTACCTGTAAGTGTGTTATGTGAATCATTTCCTTTCTTTTTCTTCTGCATATTAAACAAACGAAGTGTTAAAGTAAGAATTCATGACTGTCATGCTCTGCTTTTAAGTTTGTTTAATTTCAATGTTTTCTACTGTTTAAGGAGAATTCAAAGTTATTGTTTGCTCTCCTTAACTCCTCACTTGTCATTCCTAATCATCCACCTCAATCAAAGGCATCAATACTGTCTCCTACCTCGCCCCAAAGAACCCCCTGCAGAAACTGTGTCCAATCCCCGCACCCAAATTGCCATCCCCTCAATTTGCCACCAAAAACCTAAAAACCCAAAATCAACCCTTTTGATCAGTTTACTAGCCTAAAATCAGTGTTACCCTATTGGTCATCTCATCCATTGAAGATTTTACTGAGATAGACCGGAGAGAGCCTTCTCCTGCCCCGTAGGGCTAGCTACGAGGCTAAATGGTTTGATGTTGCCTTGAGGTTTGCCTTTTTCAGCCTGAGGTGAAATTTCAAGCGCTAACAGGTACTATTGATAAAATATAAAAGGATATTCTGTTGGGTTTATAATGGTAATTTAAGCAGGACAGGATGGACGTCGTGCGATAAAAGTCACATTCCACAAGTAGTAACTAGCAATTGTCCCGAAAGGTACAAAGAGAGGTCGATAGGATTATTAAATTGGAATTGTTGAATTTTTACAGCAGAGATGTTGGTTCAAGCCTAAGACTATATCCAGGAATACTGAAACCATGATCGAAGACACAAAAGAATGATCAAATAGAACACATTCCAACTTATAAGACAAAACACATCCTTGACTCTATAGATCATGATGATGAATGCAGATGGAAATCAGTGCAGAAAGCCACCCCATATAGTCATGATCGAAGCCAAGAAGCAGAAAAACCCATTCATAGATACAACAATAACGTGCACGCCAGGAGCTATGACAGTGCAATGATCTGACAGGTTTAAAGCATGGGAAAATCAACCCTCAGGAAGCCACAAATAACTTCGCAATAAAATATAAAATATAAAACCCTGCATGCCGCCTTCTTCATTTAAGAGTCTTCAGCGCTGGAAACAAATCATTACCTATTTTCCAGATAATTGATAGTAAGATTAAAATTGGCTATACCACAGTATGAAGTCAGCCCTGCTGAGACACATAAATGTACATTGAGAAATCTTACCTCCAAATCCTGGAATAATCCCAAGTTGAAGTTCTGGAAACCCAAGATGCGCTTTTGGGGTTGAAATACAAGCATGACAAGACTGCGTAAATTAAACACATTCATGATAACTCAAAACATGTAAGTTCCCAAAATTCTCCTTCCAAAACATAAAATTACAAGAGATGGACAATCATTGCGACATACCATTGCTAATTCTAATCCACCACCAAGCGCAAGCCCTTGAATAGCAGCTACGGAAGGTTTCTTAGCCTCTATAACAGCACCAAAAGGCCAAAAAGGTCAGAGCCAGAAAAAGGTTCCATCCTAAAAACACATAGAATCCTTTTCCAAACTTTCAGGGGTGCCGAAACATGCATCAGAATCTTAATTTTTTTATGTTAACAATATCAACATATCCAGCTACATATTACAATACAGGAAAACATGTAGGATCCCTTACCAATACATTGATGAGTTCCTAACTATGCTATTAGAAGGCTACTTTTAACTGTACCATCAAATCCAACTATACTCTAGAATAAGCCTAGGTATCCATATTTTGGCACATTCCTAGAAAAGCTCAAAATGTCAAGGGTATGATAATGTTTCGCTTTATAGTATTCAAATAACATATGAAAAATAACGATCCAGCAAAATGTCTTTTACAAGAATTGGTAATGTTTTTTGAAATGACAAGTCAAAGTAAAAGCAACATTCCTCTATCTTATACATTATTTGTGGATTTGATAATAGCTAACATTCCCGAGATACAGTACCCCCACTTCAGCCATACATATCACCGACAACTTGCAACTTTAGTGAAAACAAAAAAAAGAAACATATATAACAAATGCCTACCTTCAATAGTATTGATCATAAGATCAATAGAAACTCTACCCAAATGCGACAAGTTCCCTGCTAGATACACAGTTACAGAGAATTGAATATGAGCAAACATGGAAACCTTTGAAACAATCTGCAACAGAATTTAAATTTTGTATGAAAACTTAGTTTGGCATACCTGTTTGTTGTACTTCTTGGAGATCGTTGATGTCAAAACCACCTGAGAATTTACCTCCATTACCTAATAATGCCGAAACAGAGACATAGACATGAAATCATCTCGATTTTTGAATAGAAGCATTTACATCTCTTTATATATATATGAATATATATAAAGATTTATAACACCATTGAACATTTAGTACAGTTTCCATCCCTTCTGCAAACTGCATTCATATCACTATTACTATTATAATCAAACAATCCTTCAAAATTAGGTTGCAACTGACAACTTCAAAACATGCATACCAGTGACAACAATGGCCTTCACATCATTTCTCCTCATTGCTTTGTCACATTTTTCTTTCAAGCCTGCAAGAACTGTAAATTAAACCAATTGAATGGTTACTACAGATATTAAGTTAAATGATAACACATATGCTAATCCATTACTTACACCAAGATATCAACACACAAATGCGTATGTCATTAAGCCTTCTCTTTCAATGAACATAAAATTATGACGTAGTCAACTACTTACTGGACAGTAATATGATGAATTTGGTAAGGTTGACCTATGATTTGGAATTGGTATGTACAAGGTTCACCGAAAGTTTGTTCTTGAAATTTAGTACACCGATGAATGGTTCTATGTTATGATGATCTTGATAATGTTGATCTACAATCTAGAATCTGCATTATGAGATTCCCTGGTGGAAAGAGCTCTTTCTTGAAATTAATTATCACAATTAAAGGTTCAACCAATTAGTAGTATGTATTTGTTCTAGATATCGCTCTAACTTTTACGCTATGCATTCCACATTATGTATTTCTCGTAATCAACTATGCTTTTATTGCAAGACTTGAATATCCTTTCTTTCCATAGGCTTATCAGCGTATTTCATTACTCATTTTCACAATAAAGAATGTCCAAGATAGTTCTCATTTTTCTAACCATGCTCATAATCTTTAATCTCAAAATCACATCTCTGTATGCGAAGGTGTCATCAGGCTGACCTGATTTTATGTTTGTACTATCTTTTCTCATTAACAAGACTTCAGAGTCCCATATCTTTTTTAACACCTCCTTTTAAAGATTCTTTAAAAGCTGATAGTTTTCATTAACCTGCAGCTCAATCTCAGGATTAGATCAAGCAAGCATCCATAAAAATGAAGATGACTCTGAAAATAGTAGACTCCTCGATTACTTTAAGCTTTGCCCACTCTATCCAAAATTTTCCCAAAAAAGTGAGAATTCAGTACAACTTCTACAATGTAATGCTAGTTTGGCCAAAAAGCAACTTCTTCAGAAAAACAAAGAAGCATGAGAAATTTAAAAAATGTAGCCAGACTATTCTAATTCATCTAAGTCAAATTTCCAAGTTCAACTCTGTTCTTTGAGGAAACCAAATCTAACTTGACCCTGAGTCATATATTCAGACTCAAGGTCACAGGCGAGTCAAACTGATTCAATAAGTTCCGACTTTCAAGTGATGTTTCAGACTTTGCCATCTCTATCTAAAAGACAGAGAGAACCCAGAAAGACACTCGTTGTGTTTGTTTTTCTAACCTAATTCGACAACAGCCAACCAACAAACCTGTGTCACCTATCGAGAATCCATAGCATTTCAAGTATGTGTGTGTATATAAAATCTAAAATGAGTTGTCTTTAATATTCCCGTTTTATAGCTGTCATAAATACTTGTATTAATCAAAAACATATTTTCTCCCCGAAGGTATTTTTTCCTTTGTTGAGCTATGGTCTAGAGGTCAAGACAGGGGAGTCACCACAATAACAACCCAGGTTGAAACCACAGCTGGAATAGAGCCCCACTCGTGTATGAATCGACGAAGATTGATAGCACCCGCATTAATAGAGGCTTTATGGGATGAAGTTGGGATTTATTGCTCCCAACAAACCATAAAAAAGTGTTTACCACTACCCAGAAAAAGTAAATTTAGTGTATCTTTTACTTTCCCAAATCAATTTACAAGTTTTTCCCGAGTTCGAATTAACTCTTGATATTGGGCCTTTACAATTCTTACTCGAAGTCGAGATTGATCACTTTGACAATTTAATTTCTAGACTGTTGGGCTTTGGCCAAGCCATTCTTAGAGTCAAGTCTGGTAACTTCAACAATATTGTGCCAAATTTCCACAATTGTCATTTTAAAATTTATGTAGAGTTGTAAAAACTTCTAAACATAATTTAAATAAAATAAGTTAATTTTCTTTCCTTAAAATTATCACTCCCTGGATCGTGCTAGGATTTTCAAAATGAAGTTTTCATAATCTGCAGACCTCTTTATACCAATCTGAATTCGACACCAAATAATTTATCTTTTCTATCAGAAAATCAACTTTTTATCTCACAAACAGGTTTTACTAGAATGAAAACGAAAATAGCATAAAACATGTAATAATTAATACTAAAAAAACAGCAATTAAAACCCTTTTAAACCTAAAAACATCATGAAAACAAACATCTGATCCTTAAATCAAGCATCGTTAAAACCCTCAAATACATTAAAAAAAACTCAGTTTCAACTCAGATTCTATGATTTCTATTTTCAATTTTGTAAAAAATCATTTCGAGCCCTTACGTATTACTGCCAGAGCATTGACCAGCGGATTGGTCATATTGATTATGGCAGCTCCATCGGCTCCAACCTCCATGGTCACTTCCACCTTCACCATGATTCCCGACACACACCTCGACTGTAAAACAGTTTAATTCCAGGAGCCCAATTAAGCCTTCCAAGCACATAAACGAAGAGAATACAGTCAGCCCCTTCCCCGATCTTAGAAGATTCATTATATGTCCTGACTCATAGAAGGCGACCTAGACGAGTTGGAGAGGATGAAATCACCTCTATGGTTCCGGTTCCTGTAGTGCAATAAATGGCGCAGGAGTATAGAGATAATCTTCGGGCACAAATCGAAGCACTGATTCTTAGTGAGATTCTACACTCTCTTCGACCCGGACACAACAAGAAGATCATGCCCAAAGGTATGATGAGAAGAAACATAAATTCCACGACACAAATAATTTACCACTGAATGTGGCTGCCAGTTGCTCGCCTGCAAAAAATACTGTGCCCTGTGCTTCTAAGTCGGAGGAGGAAAAAGATACCTGTGGTGTGCTAGTGTAGGTTTCACCTCGAGCACCAGAAGAGTGAGGTTGCAGAGCGCCAACGGCCAAGGGAGAAATGAAAGGCATGTTTTGGAGTTGGGGAGAGGTACAGGGATCTGCTTGAAAGGTGCAGGGATCGACCCTGGCAAGCGTAAGACAAGCATAACAGGAAGAACTGAATTAGACAGATGTCAGGTTCATGAATTAATTTTAAACATAACAATGAACAGAAATTGCACGATTTCTCGCTGGTTAATATGGATGCCAGGTGTCAACCTTACAAAGAAAAGGACGACGAAAGTCCCTTTCAAAGGAAGGCCTATCGGCTTAAAAATAAGTAGGTGAGGTTGATGGAATATTTTTGGTATAGTGTGTTGAGTTTATTGATGTAAGTGGCGTTTTGACCGAATATTTCACTTGAGGGAAATAAAGTTTTATTGATGATAAGAAGAGTGTTAGATGTTAAATTAAGATAAATAGAGGAAAGAGTTAGAATAAAGTAGTTAATGTGGGTAAAGGAAGAGACTATTAAAATCATAATTAATAATGACGATGATAAGAAGAACGCTAAACCAATATAAATAAATAAAGGTAATTAGAGTGGGATAAATGAAGAGACCATTAGAATCATAATTAATAATGGCAAATGAGAGAGAGGAATAATATACAAGATTATAATATTATATAATAAGAACGCCAGAATTGAATTCTAATTAAAAGGGAAAAAATCTTAATAATAATAAGAAAATAATAATATTATTAATTAATTATAAGTCAAGTAATAAAGATTATTATTTTATTGAAATAAAAAATTATTATTTTAATAATGGAATAAGGTCAGGTAAAAGGAGACAAGATCTGGAAAAAAGTTAAAAGAATAATTAAAAAAAAATAGAATTAAATGGAATTAGATAATTAAATAGTTAAATTTGGTCGAATTAGGATTAAAATGGAATTAATGAAGTAATTAGGATTTAAATTAAGATTTAGGAAATTAAATAAGAAATAATTAATGAAAATGGAGAAAAATAGAAAATAGAAAGGAATGAGAATGAATAGGAGATAAAGAAAGAAATTAGATAGAACCTAAACATAATTAATTAATTTAGATTTAAAAGAAAAGAAGCTAGTACACTAAGAAGCAAGTAAAGGGAAATTAGAGCCTAGAATTTATTTATTCGATAGAAAATATAAAATAAATAGAAGAGATTAGAAAAAAGAAAAAGAAAGAAATAAAGGGATAGGAAAAAGAGATAAGAAGGGGAGGAAGGGGTGTTTAAGAGGGTTTAGCACTGATATTAGTGCTAAGGGAATTGGTTTTAGAGGTCAAGAAATGGATAGCGGGCTTCCAAGAATGGGTATCCATTTTCCCGATTAAAGTTGCTAGGGTGCTTTTCAATTTCAAGGGCTACCCTAATGACATGGCTGGAGTGGAAGGAGGTAGAGGCTAAGATTTTGGTTTTATCAAAACAAATTAGATGCTTGGTATTATGGGATTGTTCAGTGATAGCATATTTGGGAATGCCGTTATGGCAAGTGTTAACCTGTAACAGCCCTTAGTAGATACAATAACTTTGGAATTACTTTGTTTTACTATAAATTTGGATTAAAACAAAAAACTTAATTGAGTGGATTATAAATGTGAATGTAAGTGTTAAAATCAATTGCAAGTATTTTCTTTTAAATTAAATAAAAGAGCCAGCTACAATTTACGAGAAAAGGATGTAAAATTGAACCTCATAGATGGTTGAAGGCAATTATGGGCTGAGGCGGTTGCATGACCAACCTCTTTCCTTTGAGACAAAAACTTCTTAGAAGGAAAAATGAGGCTAATAGGGTATGAAAGACTTGAGGTCATTCGAGAGAAAAAGATACTGCTATGTTATTGAACCTCTGACGGGATGATGTAGAGGAAGCGAGACACTGCCAAATCTAGAGTTTCTGAGCTAGTTGGCCAGTGGAACTTTGTCTAACACCCTTGACTAAAGTTGGTTGGGACCAGGTGGTCTTGAGGCAAACCTTTTAAGGTTTCTAAGTCTGAAACTATAATGAATATGAGATTGGCTTGGGGGGAGTACCAATGGTGTTATTCGTTCTCATAAGCTAGGAGGAACATTCCTTTCCTTAGAATTTTGTGGCTGACTAAAAATGACTTAGATAAGTATTAAAGATAACTTGTATTTTTTTCTTAAAATCTTGAATTGTTTTGGAAAAGAAAAGTTATGATTATTATAGGGAATCTTGATTGTGAGGTATCTTGGAGTCTATTATTGTGTCATAGCATGAAATTATGAACATAATTAATTGAAGGTAAGGGTTTTTCTCTGTTTTCATTAAAAAAATGTAAAACACAAAGGGTAGAGCTTCTAAAACTTAGGTAAACAATATAAAAATAAATTGTAAGGAATAATGTTCGATACCATACAAGGAAAGTGTTATATCCCTAAGGAGTTGTGCGTTAGACCCTGGGCCGAGCCTGGTGACCAGTAGCCCAAGGTGAGTCTTGTAGAGTCCCCAGTACATAGGAAACTGTTATACATAAGAAAATTGATAGCAGAGGCAAAATGTGTAAATCAAGAACATTATATTACCTCATAAACATATGCCCAACTCAGCTAGAGAAAAATGACCTAGAAATTGTAGGACTTGTACTATTAAGCATTCTTTGCAAAGAACTAACAAAAGAGAAGAGAGAGAACCATACTTTCTTGATTTAGTCGAACATTAAATACACAACACAGTTTAATGAAGTAAATTTCTAAATCTGAATAATGTTCATGACACCCTCCAATCATAATCTCGTATATTGAAAATGACACATAGCTAGTTACATAAAAAAAAATAGTAGAACCACATAGTAACACATGAATTAACAAGGGTTTTCTCCCAACAAAAAAAAAGAGCCCATCTCGGTAAATTCTTCCACAGTTACATTTAGAAAAAAAGAGAGTTTAGATATCTAAACTACAGGAAGTGTTTCCAGAGCAATGGTCAATGAGACATGTCGTACTTGCAATAGCAAAAACGACATTTATGCTAAATTATTTATCATTTCGGTGTAGGGAGCTCGAAACCCTAGCTATGGAGGAGGGTTTCAGCAGGTAACGGGATGGTGACAGGTGAAGTTGGGGCCTGGTACGACACACACATGGCACAACATGGGGAACGTTGTTAGGAAGGTGAAGGCAGTTGGAGGGTGATTTGACCGCAACTTGTTTGTCTCAGGAACGATGCGAAATGAGACATTAGGGAGACCGGAGGATGGAGGAAGGGGTAAAGGGTTTCATGTTGTTTTTCCACTGCGATGTCACATCTAACAACCTAAAAGCACCCGCCAAAGAAGAACAGGTTTCTCGGTTCTGGGGAAACCTAAAAATTGTTAATAGTGGAAAGGGAGATGGTCAAACAAAGGGATGTCGTCGATATGGACCCCGAGCCTGAGGATATACCCTCGGTTTGGGGGTTGGAAGTCACGGAACAAAATATTGAGCAGTATATTCATCTAGCTAGACTGCCAAGAGGGAAGAGAGGAGGTTCAGGAGTGGGTCCGAAATAGGGTAAAATGTTCGGGCTTCTGGAGGAGAGTGTAGGCCTAACTAACCTGGGAAACTGGACAGGGCAGGAGCTAGAAGGGAGACATGAGAATTTACTTCTTGGGCTGGATTGTGCGACCGGAAGTGCAGAGGCTATCCAAGTAAGTAATAGTTTTCCTAGCCCTCTTAAATATTTCTATATAGGGGGTTTAGAAGATATCGTCATTAGCTATGGGTTTAAGGTCTAGGAAGGCTTGAAATCCTTCCTTGGGGAAGATTTGAGTACGACAGAGGCCGGGAAAGGGTTTTGGCTAGATAGTACATTTGCATGAAAGAGTCCTCTGCATGTCAAAAGAAGAGAAACACTCAACCTTGAATCGAGCTCTAATGTGGTCTTATTTGGTTTAATTGGACAGGGGAAGAACCTGAATGGTGATTCGAAGGGGTCGAAAGTAGGGAGGGGGGAAAATTGTGATTTAGGGGTATGTGGAGATCCTCTCTTTATCGAAGATAGGGAGGGAATTTATGAGGCAGGGAGGTTTTTGGGAAGAAGAGAGATTTTACATTTATCAGGGAAGTCAATCTGTTATATACCTAGGGGGGTAATATGGGGTACCGAGGGAGGTACCCAAGGTAATAATGTAATAATGAGATGGGCCATAGTAATAAATAAGGTGGTTAACCCATGTCATGTAAGGGACCACAAGTAGTTAATAATAATGTAAGGGGCCCATGGTATTAGTTGATGGTATGAGGAAACCATGGTAATGATGCATGGTATTGTATGTATGAGGCCTATATAGAGGCTAGAGGACTCCACATGGAGGGATATGAAGAGAAGTATTCTTGTATGAAACAGGCATATGGCTTGTGGAGTATTCTCCTTCCTTAAGGAGTGAATGTATGGTGTTTCCCTACCTTAAGGGTTTAATCAATAAAGAAGCATTTCTATCTATTTCTATCTTGTTATTCTTGGGTTATTTCTATTATCATAATATTTCCGGTTTAGATCTACAACAAGTGGTATCAGAGCTACAACAAGTGGTATCAGAGCACTTTCTTGGGCACAAAAGTGGAATTTTTTTTTTACTTTTTGCAGGATTTCAAGGGCGGCGAGTTACCTCCCTCGGTACCCCATATTACCCCCCCTAGGTACATAACACAATCCAAGTTGAAGGTGGAGGGTTAGACAATCCCAGAATCTGTAGGAAGTAGGGGCATTCTGAAACGCCCAAGGAAACTACCATCAATATGGAGGAGATCACGCTGGGAGGTGGGAAAGGGGGCAACACCAAAAGATTCTTAGGGGTTGATATCCAAATTGATGAGGCCACGGAGGCTTCAGAGCTAACATTGGTTGGCCATGTTAGAGCCTAAATCTACCTGAGGCTGAAGGAAAGTAGGTCTAGGGTAACATCAAACCATGCTTAACCTGGTAGCTAGCCCTACCAGGTCAGGAGAGGGCTCTCTCCTTGTCAATCTCAATTAGAATATGGCAACTAGGGCTTGAAATCACTGAAAATAATTGTTGATTTTAGGCTAGGTATATTAGGTCATAGGATTTTGTTTGATTTTGATGGTTGGTTGCTAGATCAAATGAGGGAGGGAACTTTGGGTTTAGGACATCAACTCAGATTTGCAGGAGGTTCTGTGGGGTGAGGTAGGTAGGTGTTTTGACACTTTGAATTGGGTGTGATGATAAGTCTAAAGACTGGTGAGGTGTTGGAGAGGGCATGAAAATTTCATGATTCCTCTTCAAACAGCATAAAACATTAAAAAATAAATGTATCCTCAAGGCAGAGCACTAAATATCAATGGATTCCACCTAATTCTCTTGATTCATTTAGCTATGAAGAAAGAAATAGATGTTGGCACATATACACATAAGAGAAACACTAAATAACAAAGGAAGAAACAATGCCAAGACACATTACCACAACAATCCCACAAAATGCTACAAAACCCTGGTTCATTTCCTTGCCAAATTGCAGAAGTGATTTACAATGAAGCTCAAAGCATCCACAAGAGTCTAACCTTTATAAATGACTAAGAAAGTACATGATATAGGCATCAAACCACCTATGCTAGCCATCAGGGGTCGAATCCATGAGTCAAGGATCTATTTCAACAACATCTAAACTAGGAACTAGAAAATAGGCAGTGTAACAACTTGCCTCTAAAATTATGGAAACTCATTCATTCAACCTCAAAACTACCTCTAATTGATGTATCTACCTCCTCAAGTCATTTTTCATCAAATTTACATCATATTACATGATTTACCATTACAAATTTACCAAGGAGAAAATAAAAAGTCAACTGATAGTCAAACTGGGTGAAATTATGGAAAATCAGGCAAAACTGGCAAATTTCCTCCTATGCACAGCGCCACTAATCCTATGCATGGTGATTTTTCTAGGAAAATTTTGGAAGGCCTCCTGAAGTCTAAATCAAGTGTAGAATAGCTCATTGGAAAGCTTGGTGAGTCTACTTTTTGGAACAACTTTAATTTTTTGATTTGGAGTCCATTTGCCCCTCCAAAAATGGAATCTCCCGACACTGCTTCCTGTGTGGCAAAAAAGTGGCAGAGAGGGCACTTTTTGGGTGTTTTTTGCTCTTTTGGAGACCCAGAACTTGTCCAAAATTCTCAACCATTTCTGAGCATGCATATTTTTTCATGTTGATTCCAAAAATGAAAACCTTTTTGCAAATGGATACCCCCAACAAAAACGCAGTGCCACCTGCTAAAAAAACCTATTTTTTACTTTAAAATTTTCAAAAATGACAAAATGCTCCAAATTTCTTGAAATTTGGCATGAGTGATCCCTTTTAGGTGCTTTGCTGGGCAAATGATGCTTCAACCAAGATATTGAGCTTATCTTGCTCTTTTTTGCTTCTCAAAGCTCTTTTTAGCTTAGCCTTTAACCTCTTCACCCTTATTTTGCAAATTTTGTTCCAGGTTAAGTAGTGATAGGCCATATGGCACAACATTTTCTTCTCTTTGTTGGCTTTCTCAAGACATTTCTCCAAGTGAATGTTTTCCCTCTCTAGCCATGATTCCCGGTCAACCTCAATTTCTTGCTCAAGAGATGTCATTTTGATTTTTCTTCTCTTTGCCACTTGCCTATTTTCTTTAATTGTTTGTAGCTCCATAATAGCTTGCTTGTCTTCCAGTTACTTGTTCTATTGCTCAAGAAAATTGATAATCCATTTGGGCCTCTCAAGATTAAGAGATAAGGCTTTTATTTCAGCCTCCTTCTCGTTGATAACCATGTCTTTGCGTTTTGAGCTTTGAAAACCCAAATCAGTGTCATCCTCCTCAACTAAGATAAAATCCCTGTCTTGTCCTTTAGTAGGGCCCTCCTCATGCATCTGTTGCTTTCCTTTATCTCTGCCCTGTACCTGTTCAGCTAGAGAAGAAGGCAAAGCCCCTTTCACCCCTGGTGAAGATAGCATTTTCCTGTGGTCCAGTGAAGAAAACGAGACCCCTTCCACCTCTGGTGGAGATAGTACTCTCTTGGCAGCAGCAAAAAGCCTCCTGGTGCCTCTCTCATAGGTAACAAATAGTGGTACACCTATAGTTTCAGTCTCATGAACATCTGGCTGTCTTGAAGGCCCTCCTTCCTCTTGAGGCATTGATGGAATCTCCTGAGGGCCTTTGAAAATCTCATGTGAAATGAAGGTATCCCATGGTATGTTCAACAAGCTTAGCTAATGTAAGACAACAATTTTAATCAGTGAGAAGCGGTAAATGTTGTTGAATTGCCGAGGAAAAGGTTTCCTTTGCACATAGAGAGCCATCTTCTCAATATTCCTGCATATAAAGTATGGTAGGTTCATCATCATCACTCTTGTGAAATGCATAAACAATCTGACATGATATGTAAATAGGCTAGAAAACCTCCCTTCACAGGTGAAATACTTGATGATGAGTTTCATGAGAGGAGCATAGATGTTCTGCAAGTATTTGAAAGGAAAAACCCCACTGATCTACCTGTGATATCCAGCCTTAATGTAAGGCTCATAATGTTCTCTACCCACATGATGCCCCTTATTCCACTGTTCACCTACATTAGGGATGCATGTTGCTGGTGCAATGGTTTCAGGTGTCAAGGTGAAAGAGACACCAACAAGGTTCACATGGCCAATGTGAATATGAAGAACAGACAACATAGCAAGCTCATTGTAGAGCTATAACAAGGGTCTCTTTCACCTCTAGTTACCTTACATTAATATGTCAATCCGGGATCGTCTGGTTATTTGAAAGGGTGTCTCAGTCTGAGGCTAGCATTTGCCAGAGTAGTGCTTGTAGTACAGCTATTCAAAAGCTATGCAAGGAAAGTAATGCAAACTTACAACTTAACTACTTTGAAAAACCAAATCACACCAAGTATTGCATCAGCCAAAGGTTTGGCAGCAATAGCCCATCCTTTTCATAACTGATGAGAATAGATCAAAGGTCTGGGAGACGAATAGCAAATGTTGGGCTCGCTCCAGCATGGGATCGTTCTTAATGATTAGAAATGAAACAACAGATAAAAGAAATGATAATGAAATGGAATAGCACATCAGCCAGGGGCTTGGTACAAATAACACGTCCCTTTCATAGCTGATGGGAGCAGATCAGAGGTTTGGGGACTAGGTAGCAGATGTTGGGGCCCACTACAGCCTAAGTCCGTCCTCTAGAAACTAAAAATTAGCAATCTGGAAATGGAACAGCAAATAAATGGAACAACAAGTAAATGGAACAACAATTAAATGGAAGAGCAAGTAAATGGAACAACAATTGAAATAAACAATAACCAAGTCCTTTAAACTACAAATCTATTTAACCATGCCAATCAAAACATCAATCTCTCAATCTTATATGATAGAACAATACTAGAGAACCTTAGAAACACACTATATGTAACCTGCTTCTGTTAAAACACATACGAATGCATCTTATAATAAAGAATAGTCATGTTCAATAACCATGTGAAACAGACTTTTCCAGATGACTTGTTATAATGCAAAATACAATCGTGAAGAATTCTGTAATAAAGTAATAGTGTCCTGTAGGAATTAATCAATACTTAAAGAATTGATAAAATAACATGGCATCGATGTAAAGTTCAAGAACACGAAATAACTGAATCACAACAGAGCATGTAATGAAATATTCTCAAAACATAGCAGATTACTAGATTACTTTTATGAACCAACCACATGGAAACCACGCGTAATAATACAAGAGCAAGTGTCCTCCAGGGCCGGGCCCTTAGCCTCCAGGGGCACACCACTTAAGATGAATCCAGGCTCAAAGATAAAAAGTGAACAAGTCTGTATTAAAGCATGCAATAAAAGTACAGAAACTTAAGTCGTCAATAGAACATAAAGATCATAGTCCAGATCTTTCTTCAAAGAAATTATACACTTCCCAGAAATTGATCCGAAATTCCCCCGTAACCAACAATGCTATCCCTTTTTATAAGAGGGACGACGGAGACATCTAGATACAGAAATAGGCTAAAATAGCGATCCCTCAGGATCTAAGATCCTGAGGGATACGCAGAATCATTAATGCTGCATTACTTCTTCCTTCTTCTGTTTTGCACTGGTATCTCCGTGTCCTGTTTTGGGGTGATCCGTGTCGATCTAGTTCACTTCCGGTCTCCCGTCGCAGGGACAACAGTTAGCTTGTCTTTATCTTTACTCTTTGGATGGCCACCTTTCGCTTCTTCACCTCCCTGCACATAGAAACGACGTCTATCAGTGCTTCTTATTAATTTCTCGTATTTTGTTATAAGTTCTTATTATTATCTAAGTTTCCTATGCAAAAGGATTTTGAGTTTTCATGAAAAGATACCAAAATGACCATCAAAAAATACCTTCCTTGGTACTCCACACACCCCCCAGCTTACCCTTTTTCATGGCCTCATGAAAACATTATAGTTGACATGGAGAGCAGTGAGGGGGTAGGTTAGAGATGGAATCTCGTGTGGAGGCCTACACCCATGATGCGAAACTAGATGATCAAAGAAATGGCTCGTCTGGCCCTCGAGCATCTCATACAGGGCTTGGTATTCGGCCGCAGGATGCCAAATGATTGGACTCCTGAACCTATATCCTAATCAGGATGGTCCTGCCCTCAAAATAATTTCACCATAGAGGGGGAATCGGTTAGTAGAAAGCTTGAAATTTTCATACTTAAATGGCTCTCTGAGCTGAATGTTCGGATTAGACACTCGATATCGAAATTCAGCAGCTTCAATGGCAGGGTCTTTGATAGAAGCAAAGAACTCAAGCCCTTTCCGAATGATTGATTCATGCATGGGTCCTAGTGCTTCAATCACCCCCAGAGTTCTCATGAGATTTCTATGACTTCTCCATAACTGTTCCGGGTCTCTCGGTTCAGCTCTTACCCATAGGTCTAATCCGTTTTCTTGTCTTTGAAATGCATTGTAGGCTTTGAGCCATTTAATTTGATTGACTGCAAATGAAATGAATGCTTGTAATTGAAAGTCTCCAACAAAAGGACCAAGGTTTAGCTCGGTTTCTTGCTCTAGTACAAGGTTATGCAGATAAAATTCACACAATAACCTTTATACCTTTACCCCATAATGCTTACATCAGTTTATAAAATCATCTATAGTATTAATTTCTATAGGAGCACCTGCCCTAACGGCCTTAATTTTCAATTGCAAGTATCTTTCCATTAGAAACAGGGCATAATTTTTGGTAGGGGCCCTACATGCTAAAGCATCATTATACAGAGCACACAAGGTATCCATTTGTTTAATAACTACATCTAATCTACGGGTTACCTTGGCAACCTTTTCTTGCTCCTTTTGCCATCCTTCGAAGGCTTAGCTTTCTGACAGGTTGACATTTCTTAACTGCTGTTGCAATTCCTCATACTTTTCATGGGGGACTGTTTGTTCCCTGAGCCTTTCTGCTCCTTGCTGGGCTTTCTTTAAATGATGGTGAAGGGTTCTTGTTTTTGGGTCCTTTTTCCATGCATCTGTGGAGGCTTGGAGTTTTACTTGAACTTTCTTATTACGATGCTTGGAATTCATAACCCTTATTACTCTCGAAGGTGGTGCCTCCGTCTGAACCAGTTTATTATCTGTTTCAATTTTAACGCGAACTCCAGCCCACTATTGTTCCTCTTCAAATGGAACAACAGTCTGTTCTTCTGTTTCAATTGGAACAATAGTTTGTCTTTCTACTTCATTAGGAACAACAGTTTGGCTTCTGTCAGGGTTTTGGGTAGTGGAACGGTTCCCGGTCCTTTGCCTCTTATTCTTATGGGGTCTTATTGGCGTGGCCGAACCTTTTCTTGTTGAGGTCCTTGCCCCCCTTTGTCTTGCTGTTAGAAGCCTGATCCGCTGGCGAAGCTTGACTATCACGTTTAACAGTGTCCCTTTTTCTTTTTGCAATTCCATTATTTCTCTCAATTTCTCAGAAAGAATAGCTGAATGTTTGCCGTGAGTTGGAGTGTGACTAATTTCCGGATTTTCATCTTGAGGTGGCCGATCCGGGGTAAGAACCTTTCTTGGCTCTGGTGTTTCCTGGGCCAATTCTTCCTCTGCCCTTATTTCCTCCGGATTCTCCTCTGGTGCCTTCTGATCAGGAACGGGCTGTTCCTACCTAATATCTTATGTTTTCTTCTTCGGCAAACTGATCTGTTTCTCTGTTGTTTTCTTCTTCTGCCTCTGTCCCTATGGACTATTCTACTTCCTCGTTACTTTCTTCTTCTGTATCTGTCTCTGCCAATTGATCATCTATAATATCTATTTCTTGGCTCATACGAGACCGGGGTTTCTTTAGCTCTACTTGTATCCCTGCAAGCTATGCCGACTTCCTACGGTTTGCTGGTTGTTCAGATGTACCAGCTTCGGGTTGTTCTTCAAGTTGCTTTTCGGCTTGCTTTTCAACTTGCACTTCTGTGCAAGCATCCCTCTTTCGTTTCTCAGGGCGTTGGGGTGTGCTATTAGTTTGTTTTCGTTTTTCTGGGCGTCCAGATGTGGCCGCCCTTTCATTAATAATATCAATGAGCTCTTCCCAGCTGCTATGCTGCTGGGTAAGACTATGGCTTACTATCAAGCGAATTAATCCATGGTGGCTAACCACAGATTCTTTGTGCTATGCCTTTTACATATTGCATGCCACATCATGTAATAACGAATTAAGCAATGCAGGTAAATTCACAGAGCATTTTTATTTTAGGACAGCTAGGAGTTTTAGATGTCGTGGTCTTACCACGTCTTTTCTGCCCTCGCAAGTAATGTATCTCTGGACAATTTTCGCCAATTTTGCCCATGGCTCTCCTAGCGTTGCTGGTAGCACCCCTTTTCCGCAAACTGTTAAATTCTAGCCTTCATCCTGAAAGATTTCCACAATCTTTTGCAGACTTTCCTTTTTTATTGTCCATATTGGTCCTATGGCCGGTAATCCCATGACTTTTGCTATTATATCGTCCGTAACCTCTATTCGTTTTCCTTTGATTATAGAGTGTTCTTCTGGCAGGTTTTTTAAAAATTCCTTCGCCACAGTTTCGTTGGACTCCTTCAGGCGGTTGAGGTAAGTCAACCATCTTGCTTTCTTGAGAATTCTTCGGGCTGCAGCTGAGATAGTCAATGTTTGTGGTTCTCTTTGGACTGATCTTCCTCCCATGGCTTCTCTTGCAAATTCTCAAAGGAACAACAGCTGTTCGTTGAGACACAGAGAAGCTGGTGGCGTGTTTCTCGTTTAAATTCAAATGCAACGCCGTATGTAATGGAAATACTTTGAACAACGATTCATGCAGAAGAAAACAAAAAATGGCAAATGATCATATCATTGAGCCGTGATGTGCTCGAGTACAAGATCTTTTCGAATGACGAGCTGACACGTATTTCGGGGAATGATGAGGTTACTCCCCCCCCCCGCAATATGATAGGTTGTCCCAGCCGTCAAATGAAGGAGCTGCGTTTGCTTCGTCCGCGAGGCCTTTATGGAGCAGCTTATAAAAATATGCCATGTCCACAAAAACAACGTATTACTGGAATCGAGGTGAAAAGGTAGATCGCTTTTAATGCGTAAGCAACTGCGGTGAGTTGATGGAAGTTTGGGAATAGACATTTGCCATAATTAGTGAGTCTCATGCGGTCACTGTCACTAGCTCCGTAATGATTGGTGGTAATAAATTTTCATGCGGTATATGGTTGGGTAATTAAATTATCACGTCATAAGATACAAAGGTTCTAATTTCCTTACCCATTAGTGTAAAGGTTACGACTTCAATACCATTAACAGAGCTCTGCTGCCGACAGGTGTCCATAACCTTAGCAGAGTTTTTTGTTTCACCCCGGGAACCATAGTCCTTTGTGTATGCGAGGAAGTGTTATATGATGTCAAAACTGTTAGCCACTATGCAGGCTTGGTAACCTGTTAGTCATAGTGCCATTCACGAGGAAGGAGCGAATAGTGGGCAGGCCGGCTCGTGGTGAGACCTCCTGTTCCAAGGGTTATTTATTTATTTTAGTATACCTCCTGGACCATTTCTCGGGTGTGGTAGCCCTAATGGGAATGCCACTTCACTTCCATCCTGATGATCATGGTAGGCCAGCTCGTAATGAGACTGCCTATCCTGCAATTTTGACAAAATTGCTTGGCTTATTTGCTCTTTTTTTCTTTCTTGATTTTAATAGAGAACCTTTCCTGTTTATACACAAATGGTGGTTCAACACTCCTTAAGAGTAGGAATGGTGGAAGAAGTCTGAAAATCCCAATAGGAAGGTATAGACTCTTTGATCTTATTGATGAAATGGTAAACATAGATAAAAGAATCAGCATGATAGAGATAGCCAATCAAAACAGAGTTAGTGGAACAATGGCAACAAAAGGTAATAAATAAGCATGTCTTTATCTTATGTGCTTTCACCAATTCAGGGTAGTTACTTATAAGGATAGCGATTTGTGATTTACCAAATCTTGCATACTGTGATTTTGATTTCATCACATAAGTAGATAGCTGTATTCAAAGAGACTCGAAATATCATCAACATTTCGCATCCTTGAGAAGGAACAAACTATTTCAAATTTTATGAGTAGTGCTTTTACAAGGAAGGGCACAACAATGGTTGCTGGTTTGAAGAAAGGAGCAGTGGGAATTACTGGTGACGTTTAGTAAAATCAAACAAGTGCCGTTCCTTTGGAAAAAGACTGGCGAAAATCGAACAATGCTGTTCCTTATGGACACAGCAAAAACACACAAGTGATGGTCTTCTTGAGAGAGGAACAGTAAAAACACTCAAATGTTGTTCTTTTTTGAGAAAGGAACAACAAAAACACTCAAGTGTTGTTCTTTTTGGAAACGGAACAACAAAAATCACAAGTGTTGTTCCTTTTGGAAAAGGAACAACAAAAATCACAAGTGTTGTTCCTTTTGGAAAAGGAACAACAAAAATCACAAGTGCTGTTCCTTTTGGAAAAGGAACAACAGAAATCACAAGTGTTGTTTCTTTTGGAAAAGGAACAACAAAAATCAAAACATGCTATAACAATATGTACAAAAATAATTCTAACAATTATATACAATTTGTAAAGAAAAATAAACTTCTTAGTGAGTTACTGGTGGAGGAGACTTGTCTTCCTCCCTTAAGATCTCCATATCTGTATCTTGGCATAATTGTTGGTAGAAGGACTCCCGGGTAAGTGGTTTGCGATAAAGACGGACTCAATGGACGTTTTCCTTAAAGGTATACCCAGAACCATCAATGGTAATCAGTGTGAGGGTACCATTGTCATGTACTTTCTGGATTTCATATGGTCCCAACCAACGAGTCTGGAGTTTCCCGGAGTCCTGAAATCTAGAGTCATATAAAAGAGCCCAGTCTCCTTCATGGAAGACTCTGTTTTTTATGAGAGCATCATGCCACTTAGCCCTTTGCTGCTGTATCAAGGCAGTATGTTGAAGTGCAGAAAGTCTAATTTCATCCAGCTCATTAATCTGTTGCAATCGATTAGTTTGCGCTTTGGTTAAGTCTAACCCCACTTCTTGTGTTGTCTGTAATGTCCGGATTTCAAATTCTATAGGAAAAATAGGTTGTTTTCCAAACATAAGCTGGTAAGGTGAGTGGCCAGTGGTGCTTCTCCATGTTGTTCTATAAGTCCACAGTGTTTCTGGTAGTCTGGCAGCCCAATCGCGTCTATGTGACGCAACTGTTTTGGTTAGAATGGTTTTTATTATCTTGTTGTTGCTTTCTACTTGCCCATTTTCCTGTGGGTGATATGGGGTGATCATTTTGTGCTGAACATGATAATTGCTGAGTGTTGCCGCTATTCTGTTTCCAGCAAACTGCGGCCCTCCATCTGTTATTATCTCTCTAGGGAGGCCATAGCGCACAAATAGATGGAGCAAGAACTGTATAACAGATTCTTCTATAGCTCTGGGCAAGGCTTCTGCTTCAACCCACTTGGTGACATATTCTGTTGCCACTAGAATGTATGTTTTTTGGTTTGATAGTGGGTTGATTGGACCTACGAAATCAAGGGCCCATCGCTCAAATGGTTCAATGACTATCTGTGGTTTCAAGGGCATCTCATCTGAGTGACTAGGTCGTCCCGCCCTCTGGGAACTATCACATGTTTGGACAAATTTCTTTGCATCTTTAAAAATTGTGGGCCAATAATATCCTGTATGTAACACTTTATGTACAGTCCTGCGATCAGAAAATGTCCACCACATGGTTGGTCATGTCATGCTTTCAATATATCAAAGATTTCATCTTGTCGAATGCACCGCCTGATTTGCATGTCTGCCCCTGTATGAAACAAATAACCCCCAATCCAGGAAAATCTGGTACTTTGCTGGACGATCTATTTTCGCTCATTAGGGGTTAGATGTTTTGGTAACTTACCTACTGCTAGGTAATTGACGACATCAGCATACTAGGGTGTTTGACCAGCAACAACAAAGAGATGCTCATCTGGAAATTGATCTTCGACTGTTGCTGCATCGACTGGTTTTGGCATTCTTGAGAGGGAATCAGCTACGAGTTTTCTTTGCCAGGTCGATCCTTGATTGTAATGTCGAACTCCTGCAATAAAATCAGCCATCTGGTTATTCTTCCGTTTGTGACAGGTTTATTTGCTAAATACTTTATAGCAGAATGATCTGTGTACAAGATGACGGGATATCCAGTGATGTAATGTCTAAATTTATTGATAGCATGTATAACAGCTAAGAATTCCTTTTTGGTTACAGTATAATTTAATTCAGAAGGGGATAGATTTTTGCTAATGTAATAAATAGCATATGGTTTTCTATCCTCCTCCTAACCAAGGACCGCTCCAATGGATGTATCTGAGGCATCGGATGATATCTGGAATGGCAAATCCCAGTTTGGTCCGCGAAGGACTGGGGCTGTAGATACAAGCTTTTTCAGATCATTGAAAGCACGTTCGCATTTTTCTGTCCAAAGGAAATCAATATTACCAATTAGTGCATACAATGGTGCAACAATACGTGAATAATGTTCTATAAATCTTCTGTAATAACCAGAGAATCCAAGAAAACTACGTACCTCTGTTTGAGTAGTAGGAGTAGGGATAAGCAAAAGTATTTGGATTTTGGTTGGGTCTACCTAAATGCTAGCTGCTGAAATATAGTGTCCTAGAATAAGTCCTTCTGTCATCATCATGTAGCATTTTTCATGGCTTAGACAAAGCCTGGTGGCTATACAACATTGTAGGACTTTTTCTAGTGTTTCCAATGCTGGATCTAACTCCTCTCCGTATGGAGTGAAATCATCCATATATACTTCCAATCCTTCATTTATTAGATCTGCAAATATGCTAAGAATAGCCCTTTGGAATGTGGTAGGGGCATAACATAAACCAAAAGGTAAAACTCGGTAAGCAAACGTTCCCCAAGGACAAGTAAATGTAGTTTTATCCTGATCTTCAGGGGCAATCTGTATTTGGTTATACCCACTGAAGCCATCAAGAAAAGAAAATAATTTCTTCCCTGCCAAAGTATCTAATACTTGATTGATGAATGGGAGAGGAAAGTGATCTTTCTGTGTTGCCTTGTTTAGTTCTCTATAGTCCACACAGATTCTCCGTTTCCCATTCTTTTTCGGTACCACCACAAGCGGGGAGACCCATTTGCTATTAGAGATGGGGTAGATAAATTTAACATCTAAAAGTTTTTGAAGCTCAGCTTTTACGACTTCTTTTAGATGAGGGTTTAACCTTCTCTGAGGTTGTCTAACAGGTTTTTCATCATTTTCTATGTATATGTGATGTGTACATAATTGAGGATCAATTCCTTTCATATCGGGGTAATCCCATGCAAATGCATTTTTATGTTTTGTTAAGATATGGATGAGTTTTGTTTCTTGTTCTGGTGTAAGGTTAGCGTTAATGTTTAAGGTCTTCCCAGGTTCGATTTCTACTGTTTTACTATGCGAAACTGAGGTGACAGGGATTGTATGGTCACGCACATCGAATGTTGCTTTTATCATATGACACTGGGTACGAGATGTGGGTTCAGTTTGACTAATAAAGTTACTGATAGCATCATCTTCTGTTTGATTTTTGAACTCTAGTGCCTCTTGTATAGTTAATGGAGATCTAATGTTGTCAGTAAGATATGATACAGGGTGCCTATTAGTTTTGACTATTGTGATGTTTGGCTACGCTGGGGGATATAGTACTAAGTTCTTAATATCTGCCCCCTTAGTTATGATCATATTTCCTTGCCAACAACAAATATAGGCATCAGCGGTAGCAAGCCAAGGCCTTCCTAAGATCAATGGATGTCCATCTAGTAGGGTTTTAGGGTTTATTATCAAAAAATCAGTTGGGTATTCCCAAGAATCAACTAAAACCATAACATCATGCAGTATGCCATCCGGTCTAACCACAGATCGATCAGCCAGTTCCAGCAAAGTTGAAGTGGGTTCTACAGATGTGATTCCTAATTTTTGGCAAGTAGAAGTGGTCAATATATTAATTGCAGCCCCAAGATCAACTAAAGCATTGTTTAAGGTTTTACCATAAATTTGAACAGTTACTATTGGGTTACCTGGGTCTTCATACTTAATAGGTGTTTCCTTTCCTGATAATAGGTCAGATAAAGTGCCGACTACTTGAACTCTTGGGTTATCTATTACATTCCTTCTTGGTCTTTTTATGCACAATTCCTTGATAGTTTTAACATATATGGGAATATCCTGAATGGCCTGAAGGAATGGAATTTTTATGTACAAATTTTGTAATTCTCCCAGAATGTCAAAATTAGGTTTCTTTATAGGTCGAGGTATGACTAAACATTCTGGGAACGGAGGAGAGGATGTGGTTGCTTTATTCTGAGTTTGTTGTCTGTTTTCATTCTCTTCTTATAACAACTATTCTCTAGGTAACTGATCTTCAATCTGAACTGTTTTGTTTCCCTCTATTTGAATAATACGCCCAGATCCTAGCTGCAGATCATTGCACTCCCGCAAATTGGGTCCTTCTTCTGGTGTTTCTAAAATTTGAAGTGCTTGGACCAGTCTGTTATTTGGATTGGGATTGCGCTGGGCTGGGAGTTGGGGTCTGAGATTAGATTGGGGGTTTTGTTGTAAAGCTGGCAGTGTAGGTTGAGGGAAAGGGATGTTTCCTACTGGCTGCTGTGTTGGTCTCTGCCATTTATTCTACCAGCCTGAACTTTGTGAAGTGGGGGGAGTCCATTGTGGTGGATATGGGTTGTTCTGCCAGTATGGTGGGGGGTAAGGAGGATTCGACCAGCCATATTGGCTTGTCAGATTTAACCACGGGTTTACAGAAGGGTACGACTCTGATGACCAATTTGGAAATGGGGGTTGTAACTGACTTTGCCATGTATTATATTGTTGAGTATTGTACTGTAGATACTAAAAAGAAGAAGTTGGGTCTGAAAACATATCAGTTTGTCGTGGCTGCCACTGACGACGCTGGTTAAGTAGATATATTGCCTCTGGTTCTTCTTCTGCTTCCTTATATACCGCTTTCAATCCAGGTAATGAGGGACAACTTTCTGTAGAGTGATCCCTTGTACAAATGGCGCATGTCTGAACTATATCTAATGGAAACTACTTATGGCTATGCTTCTTCCTGCACCTGGGGCAGAAGATTGCTAAATTTTGTTCTGCCTCCATTGTTTCTGCCTAGCCTACAAAACATCCAATTGTGTAGTCAGTGTTCCTAGTATATCAGTTTTAAAATTTTCAAATAAATTCCCAATTTCCACACGTGTTACTCCTTCGGATGAAATTTTGTTTTCCCGTGCAGATCGATCATGTTCTGTTGGTTTGATTCGTGTGCCGCCTCTCGAACTCCTGATACATAAATCAATTATGTCAACGAAACTTTCCTAATATATATCCCCTTTCCCCATAATGTTTATTGTTTCAATCCACTGTTCTTTCATGCCCCTTATTAATGCTGTTTTCAACACATTATCAGGTAAAGGCAACGATGCATAAGGGGATCTTTGTAGATTATACTGGAAACGTTCCACGTATTCTTATAATGTTTCATTTCGTCTAGCTATCATCTGGAATATTTCATCTTTTAGTTCTCTAGACCTACAGTAATCTTGATATTTCTTTAGGAAAAACTCTTTCATTTGTTCCCAGTTATTTATAACTCCACCATCTAATCCCATAAACCATCTTAAAGCTGGCCCTTTCAAAGTGGAGGGGAACAATTTGAGTTTCTAGGGGTCAGTGGTGTAATCATACCCCCTGCATAGCACATCAAATTCGAATAAAAATGCATCGGGGTCCTCTGATGTGAGTCCTTGAAATGTAGGGATGTGTTGAAGGGGGATTGCTTCATGGGAGCATTTGCTGCGGAATCCACTATGGGGTATTGTAATGTAGAAGTTTGGGTGTTTGGCGGATTTTGAGCCATTGGATCAAATATATGCCAATACCCTTCCGGAAGATCTAAGAGGTATTCCTAGGTTGAGGAATGTTTTTAACAGGAACTGTTTTAATAGCACTTCCTCTATCTGGAATTTCTGTCTGAGGAAATAGGGTATCCTTAATAATAATTCTTACTGCACTTCCCTTGTCGGGGCTACTTAATGGCTGAGTTATCCTAGGAGGAGATTTTGGCTCTCCAACTTCCCCTGTTTCCCCTTCTCCTTCACAAAGATTACTTAGGTTCCCTTCCTGCAGTTGTTCGGAAATAGAATTTTCAATTTCTTGAAAGTCCTGTTCGTCAGTCTGACTATGCACCTCAGCAAAGGCTTCAGATGGTGAGCCTGAGGCCTGAAGGGAACTAGTAGGTTGTTTGGAAGTAAATTTCCTAGGTCCTACTGAAGGCTGAGATTCGGCTTTCTTATAGATTTTGTCTATGTATGTCGATCGACCAAGGGTCACCGGTCCCTTAGCTTTTTCTGGTTTTGGTAACGGTTTGGGATTTTTCTCTAGCTTTTTTTGCTTAGTCATGCACTCAATTTAACTACCAAGTTTTAAGCAGATAATAACAAATCTGCAGGAAAGCGAGCAAAGGAGTAGGGATTTTACATGCTCCGTACGTAGGTTCTTACCTTCCGTTTTCAAAACCCAATTCTCCCCTAGCAGGTTCATACACTACCCTGGAAAAGAAAAATGGCTACACTCCTTCCCCAGCAACGACGCCAAAATGTAGAGCTATAACAAGGGTCTCTTTCACCTCTAGTTACCTTACATTAATATGTCAATCTGGAATCGTCTGGTTATTTCAAAGGGTGTCTCAGTCTGAGGCTAGCATTTGCCAGAGTAATGCTTGTAGTACAACTATTCAAAAGCTATGCAAGGAAAGTAATGCAAACTTACAACTTAACTACTTTGAAAAACCAAATCACACCAAGTATTGCATCAGCCAAAGGTTCGACAGCAATAGCCCATCCTTTTCATAACTGATGAGAATAGATCATAGGTCTGGGAGCCGAATAGCAGATGCTGGGCTCGCTCCAGCCTGGGATCGTTCTTAATGATTAGAAATGAAACAGTAGATACAAGAAATGATAATGAAATGGAACAACACATCAGCCAAGGGCTTGGTAGCAATAACACATCCCTTTCATAGCTGATGGGAGCATATCAGAGGTCTGGGTACTAGGTAGCAGATGCTGGGGTCCACTACAGCCTAAGTCCGTCCTCTAGAAACAGCAAAGTAGCAATCTGGAAATGGAACAACAAATAAATGGAACAACAAGTAAATGGAACAACAAGTAAATGGAACAACAATTAAATGGAACAGCAAGTAAATGGAACAACAATTGAAATAAACAATAACCAAGTCCTTTAAACTACAAATCTATTTAACCATGCCAATCAAAACATCAATCTCTCAATCTTATATGATAGAACAATACTATAGAACCTTAGAAACGCACTATACGTAACCTGCTTCTGTTAAAACACATACGACTGCATCTTATAATAAATAATAGTCACGTTCAATAACCATGTGAAACAAACTTTTCCAGATGACTTGTTATAATGCAAAATACATTCGTGAAGAATTCTGTAATAAAGTAACAGTGTCCTGTAGGAATTAATTAATACTTAAAGAATTGATAAAATAACATGGCATCGATGTAAAGTTCAAGAACACAAAATAACTGAATCACAATAGAGCATGTAATGAAATATTCTCAAAACATAGAAGATTACCAGATTACTTTTATGAACAAACCACACGGAAACCACTCGTAATAATACAAGAGAAAGTGTCCTCCAGGGCCGGGCCCTTAGCCTCCAGGGGCACACCGCTTAAGATGAATCCAGGCTCAAAGATAAAAAGTGAACAAGTCTATATTAAAGCATGCAATAAAAGTACAGAAACTTAAGTCTTCAACAGAACATAAAGATCATAGTCCAAATCTTTCTTCAAAGAAATTATACACTTCCCAGAAATTGATCCGAAATTCCCCCGTAACCAACAATGCTATCCCTTTTTATAAGAGGGACGACAGAAACATCTAGATACAGAAATAGGCTAAAACAACGATCCCTCAGGATCTAAGATCCCGAGGGATACGCAAAATCATTAATGCTGCGTTACTTCTTCCTTCTTCCGTTTCGCACTGGTATCTCCGCGTCCTGTTTTGGGGTGATCCGTGTCGATCTAGTTCGCTTTCGGTCTCCCATCTCAGGGACAGCAATTAGCTTGTCTTTATCTTTACTCTTTGGATGGCCACCTTTCGCTTCTTCACCTTCCAGCACATAGAAACGACGTCTATCAGTGCTTCTTATTAATTTCTCGTATTTTATTATAAGTTCTTATTATTATCTAAGTTTCCTATGCAAAAGGCTTTTGATTTTTCATGAAAAGATACCGAAATGACCATCAAAACATACCTTCCTTGGTACTCCACACTCATGATGATATTTCACCCTCTCTACCATTTCACAAAAATGATAACAAGGCTGGTGTTTAAAGCAAGTTACAACAAGAGGGCAAGCAAGTAATTTTGTGAGAGTGGTGGGCTCCTCCAGGATGATGTTTCCTCCTTTATGTGGCTTTCTTGGTACATGAGCTTCTCGGGAAGAATCACTGAGAGATTCTTCTTCCCTCTCATAGTCTGAATTTGCCACCATGCTTGTGAATTTGAAGTGAAAGCTGATGAGTATGAAGAGATTTTAAAATATGAGGGTGAACAATGTGTATAGGAAATGAATGCTGGTTTCTTTTGGGGAATGAGGGAAATGACTAGTATTATAAATGTAGATGAGGGTTTTGATAATGAAATGGATGTAGTGAAGGAATAGGAAGTGGGAGTTAGGGTTTGGGAATAGGGTATAGGATTAGGTTTTGGTAAATTGGAATGGGGTTTGGGAAGTGAGTGTTAATGATTTTGGGAAAGGGAAAGGGATTTAGGGAAACTAGTTTAAGGGAATAAGGTGTAGGAAAATAATCTAAGGGAATAGAAACAACAGAAAACAATACCCTTTGCAAATCTTATGAGACAATTTGGAGGATAGCTAGGGTTTAGCTTTTTAGACATGAAAATCACCACAACTGATGAAAAAACCCTTTGCTAAACAAGATGAGAAGCTTTACTTACTTAATGAGAGGTCAATTGAGGAATTTGAAGCAAAGTAAGGTGATTGGAATCGTTTTGATGCTCAACAAACAGGTGCGCAGCGTACTTTGTATGCGCAGTGCCAGAAAAATTTACAATGGAAAACCTACGCCAGGTGTGCAGCGCCAAAGCCTAGATGCGCAACGCCAACAAACTTTTGGGATTTTTCCTCTGTTTTTGCCTCTTTCTTCAAAAACATGATTTCTTTGCCTTTAGCTCATTCACTTGCAACAATGAAGACTCAAACACATGGATTGGCTTTTATATCCCCTTGCTTTTAATTTTTCCATTAACCAAACCCACATTTCTAATGTTTTGCTAGCTTTTTCACAAATGCCCTGTTTCACTTTATTTCTGAACTTTGCCTTTTTGCAAGTGGACTTTTACATTGATTTCTTGCATGGCAGAATTTGGCTTTGCAACCAGGTCACCAGGAGCAGCTATTGAATACATATTACATATAGAAACATTGAAATTACATGAGTTTTTTACAATTTTGGAAAAACCCTGTTTTCACCTCAAAATAGAGTTTTGAGGTATCAAAGATTTATTGAGCATAACAAAAGTAAAATTTATGATTTTATGAGTTTATTTATCCTCCTCATGTGCCTGTTGACCTTTTATTCAGTTTTGGATGACTATGATGACAAACCCTAGACGTAATGAGACTAAAACCCTATGACTGGTTAAAAATGAAATGGAACTGATTATGAACAACTGAAAAGATGTTTGAACAAGTCAGCAGGTATATGACATGGGAGAAACTAAAATGAAACCACTACCATCAGTTGATCCATGACCTAATGGAATGCAGTTGATCGAATGATACACCTAACATGAATGCAAAAGAGCAATTTAATCATTGACAGAAGTGTGAAGACACTAACACTAACAGGCCGGGGAAAAGGTAAGAAATACACCGCAAACTACATCCAGGAATGGACAACCAAGAATTGGTAGGATGCGCCAGACAAATCCTTTGTGGTCGCATCCCTTGCCAAGGGCTGCTTCATGATCAAATTCACTAAGAAAGATGCTCTGGACTAGGTGTTAGGAAGAAACTGGAGTTTTTGGAGACACCTGATACTTTTTAAAAAATGGAACCCATTGTTTGGCACCCATAGAGAGAAGGTGGGTGAAATTCCGGTGTGGGTCAGACTGCCTGGGCTTCCTCTCTTTCTGTGGGTTGATTCAGTATTCAGGACATTAGGGAATCACTTGGGATGCTTTCTGGAAGCTGATATGTCCTTTGTGCATACTATAGATAGAGGAATGGCTAGAACTCTAGTAATCCTAAACCCTCGGGAAGGACTGGCAGAGGAAATAAACCTAAAATACTAGGACTTCTCCTATACTCAAATGATCAACTATGAACAATTTCCTGTTCATTTTCATAGATTCCACAAATATGGACATCTAGAAAGGGAATGTCCTCTCGAGTTTAGATGAAGAAGATGACAGAGAAAGGAAGGGGGAATGGAAGAAACACAAGGGGAGAAAAAATTGAACAAGGAAGTCCCGGTCATAGGAGGGGATCAGATGGACGTAGATAAGATGTAGGAGGATGCAGTGGAAAGAATGGAAGTTTAGGAGGAGGAGATATCAATCAAAATTCAAGAGCATCAAGGGGAACCGATTCAGTTAGAGACAATGAAGGGAGGTGGAAGGGGTCCAGCTCTCTAGCCAAAGGGTATGACTCTGGAACCTATCCCCTCTCTCAATTATCCATTGTTATCTTTGCTCAATTCATTGTCCAAGCCTGGTCCCTCCAGACTTATGAATTCAGATAGCCTTCGTGTTAATAATGTAAACAACAATTGGCCAATATCATTACCTCCATTCCTGATTTACATTTGAACTAAAGCCCTATGACGTGTAAAGGGGCAGAAGGTTTGTCTGTTGCCTTCTCTGTAAAACCCCACTACAACCTTAGACCTCGTGATAAGAAACTCCTACATGGGAGGTATTGGGGGGTTTGGGTATTCAGTCTATTCCTATCGGTCCTCGTCAAACTAGAGGTAGGGAAATAAACATTTCAAAGGCCCAACAAAGAGCCAAAATTGATATTGCTAATGGAAAACAACTTTCCATCTCAGGGGTGATTAGAGCAGCACATAACCCCCTCATTGTTTCTCAATGATCATTATGTCTTTCAATTGTAGAGAATTATCCAGTTCTCCTAAAAAAATGGCTCTAAAGGCATTGATTACTAATTACAACCTTGATGTTCTTTTGTTGCAAGAAACTCTGGGTTCTGGGGAGGAGATTAATAATTCTTTACTAAAAATTTTGCCTGGATGGACTTTCTAGAATTTGGATGTGAAAGGCAGATTTGAGGGACTAGAAACCGAAGTGAAAGAGGGAAGTCTGAAGGTCCTTTCCTCATGGGGAGTGGATCAGGCTCTAGGAGTAGTAGCTTACTCTTTGGAATTGTGTACAAATATTCTCATTCTAAACATATATGTACCTTGTCAGGATCAAGTGTCATACTGGAACAACTTGTTCTCTAAGTCCTTTATGGGAAACCCGAACCTGGTGATTGGGTGGGATTTGAATTTTTCCCTAGGTCTATCTGAAACATGGGGTCCCTCAGTGCATGCCAACCCACTATCTAATTTTTTCTCAAACAAGATAAGTGATAAGAAGCCAATGGACATACATTTGATAAAGCCCAGACCTACTTGGAAGGAATAGGAGAATAGGGGAAGCTAGGGTGGCTAAGAGGTTGGACCGCTTTCTCATGAGAGAAGAAGTGGTGGCCAAGATCCCGGTATTTAGACATAGGGTAGGAGAAGGAGGAGACTCAGACCGCCTGTCTATTTTTCTTGAAATGAAAGGGCCAAATAAAAATCCGACAACCACATTCAAATTTAATCCATCCTGGCTCAAGGAGGACTCTTTCAACAATTTATTTAAAACTACATGGAGGTCAAGAGCTTTAAATGTGGGAGGGGGGAAAGCCTTCTAGTTCATGGAAAATCTGAAATGTTTAAAGAAGGCAACTATAGAATGGGTTAGAGTGAAAAAGCTAAAGAAGAAGAAGACCTAAAGCAGATAGGAGTAGAACTAGATCAGTTAGAAAGCCTGGAAGAAGATGGATATGAGACTGAAGGTAAAAGGGGTAGGATCAAAATGCTGGAGCTAAAGTAAATAAATATACTAGCAATTAGAGAAGAAGAGTGGTGGCTAAAAAGCAGGGAAATTTGGCTGAATGCAGGTGATGAAAACTCAAAGTTTTTCCAAACTTATGCAAAAGGTAGGAGAAAATCAAATACTATTTGGTCCTTAAAATCAAAGGAGGGAATGCAAGCCAAATATTTTGAGGAATTGTCTCTATTAGGGAGGATTCACTTCAAAAAACTCTTCAAAGCTCCCTCAGAAGTATCAATTGCTCAGGTGTCCAGGACATCTCAAATTTTCCAAAGGTACCTAGAGGAGGAGCATAATGAAACTATCATGGGGGAAGTAACTAAAGGGGAAGTTGAAGAAATTTTAAGGTCAATGCAAAAGGATAAGAGTCCTGGCCCAGATGGCTAGACATTGGAGTTCTTTCAACACTTTTTTGAGTCCTTGGGGAATGAATTGACTGAGGTAGTCAAAGAATCCAGGGTAAAAGGGTCGATCTATGAACCTTTCAATTCCACTTTCATAGCCCTAATACCAAAAAAGGAGGACCCTTCATATTTTGAGGATTTTAGGCCAATATGATTATGTAATTGCATCTACAAAATAATTGCAAAAGTAATTGTAGTGAGATTGAAACCGATCCTTTCAAGGAATATTTCAAAAGAACAATTTGGGTTCCTTGATGGTAGACAGATTTATGAAGCAGTAGGAGTGGCTCAGGAAACCATTCACAACATAAAAAAAAGTAGAAGAAGAGGTGCTATAGTGAAAATAGACCTATCTAATGCATACGATCATATCTGCTAGTTGTACATACGAATGTTGTTGACTCATTTGGGATTCAACATTGGATTTATAAATTGGGTCATGGGATGTTTGAATAATATTAGTTTTGTTGTCTTGATCAATGGGGTGGCTACACCTTTCTTCTAGAGTCAAAGAGGACTACGACAAGGATGCCCTCTCTCTCCCCTTCTCTTCCTTCTAGCTGCAGAAGGTCTCAGTCAAATGATACTGGAAGCTAGGAGAAGAGGAGACATAGAGGGAGTAGAAATGGCAGTAAATTTATGTATAACCCACTTGTTGTTCATGGATGACATTCTTCTCTTCAGTAATGGTAGCAGGAATGAAACAAAGGACTTAAAACTTATTCTAGAGTTGTTTCTCAAAGCTACGAGAATGTGCATTAATAAATAAAAATCATCACTTATCATGGAAGGCTTCACAAGGATGGAAACTAGGAATATTACAGAGGTTCTCCCATTTGAGGAAAAAAAGATGGATGAAAGTTTAAAATGCCTAGGGTTCCATTTAAAGCCTAACTCTTATAGGAACTAGGACTGGTATTGGCTAGTGGCTAAAATTGAAAATAGGATAAAACATTGGAGTTTCAAATGGATATCTAGAGCAGGCAGACTAGTCATAAGCAAATCTGTAGTAATGGAAGTATCGGTATATTGGGCGGAACTTACCTCGGTACTCAAATGAATTTTGGAAAGAGAGGAAATTATGCAACAAATTTCTATGGGCTGGCTCAAAAGAGGACTCGATACTCCCCTGGGTGGCATGGGACAAGGTGCCTAGTCGAAGGAGTGGGGAGGGTGGGGTATCAAATATCTCACAGCCTTCGAACCATATTTAGTAGCAAAGATGGGATGGAGACTGTTAACAAAGGAAAATCTGTAGACAATGGTAGTAAAAAGAAAGTATATTGACCCCACCCCTCTAGATGAATGGACCAGGAAGCTGGATAAGAAAAATGTACAAGCATTAATAGTTTGGAAAGCAACTTTGGACTCAATCAAAATTATTGAGCAAGGACTCTCCTGGCAGGTGGGAAATGGAGAACAAGTAAGGGTAGGGAAGGATCCATCAGTGGGATGAAATGAAGGCTATTCCCTATGCCCGAGCATCATCAACCAATTGGAAACAAGAGGGATTTATCACTTGAGACAGATTGAGAAATTTGGCCAATCGACTATTTGGGGCCAAGCATGGTTATCTGAAGGAGATCTAATCCTTGATTAGCAATGGACAGAGGAGTGGTAGTACTTCATCAGGGTACTATCACGATCAAATGTATGACTCAGAGACATACTAGATAAGTTGAGGTGGGTATATGCCCCAACAGGGATTTATTCTCCAAAATATGGATACAACTTTCTTATGTCTAAGAAGGGATGGGGGAATTTGGAGGGGTGGGTGAAACATATCTGGAAACTTAAATGTCCCACAAAAGCAAGAAATTTTTTTTAGTCCATCCTTCGGAATAAAGTTCCAACATGGGATAATCTCTAAAAGAGATCCAAGGTGGAAGCGGGCTGGTGTTCCTTGTGCAAAAAAGATGAAGAAACAATACAACACTTATTCATTAAGTGCCCCTTCAACAAAGTAGTCTGGCTAGAATCAGGGAGGTTGTTAAAGAAAGTTTAGACATGGGATGGTGGAGACCTTAGGGAGGTATGGAAAAATTGGTGGAAGGACTCTTAGGAGGAAAATCTGCATAACTTACCTCTTATAATAACTTGGGGTACCTAGATGGCCCGAAACTGAAGCATCTTCAAGGATCAAGCTCCTTCCTTTGAGAACATTTCTATTGAATATGTTTCCATTTATGAGAGTATCCCTAAACCAATCTAGAAAACAAACATTAGAGGGATAAGGGAGGAGCAGATAAGGGGAAACACTCCCTGGGCTTATTTTGACGGGGTATCTGATCAAAGGAATAGGTGTGGGGTAGGCATGGTGATTCACTTGACTGCAAAAAGAAGCCTAAAGGCCTTGATGAGGCTAGGCAAAGGAACTAATAATTATGCTGAACTTCAAACTTTAAAACTCCTTCTATGCTAACTTACACACCTGGGAATTACTTCAGTTTAGATTTTTGGTGACTCTCTTAATGTCATCAAGTGGTTCAATGGAGAGAGCAGATGTCAAAACTATATCTTATCTCCATTGTTAGAAGAAGCCATAAATCTCAAACGATTTTTAATTATATTACTATATGCCACATTTACAGGGAACATAATAATGCAAAAGACCACCTTTCTAAGGAGGGTGTGCAACTGGCTTTGAACTACTGGTGCATATAAGAAACATAAAATGAATAGATCCGTCTATTGGATCATCCTCCTTTTGAGACTTAAAGAAATTACAGAGTCAATGCTGCAACAATTTTTTACTTTTTTGCATGACACTCAACTGTGGTTTTGTTTTTTGTATTACTATGGTGGACACTCAAACTTTTTAAAAATGGTTTATGTATGTTTTTTTGCTCTAAACAAAGACAAAAACATTGGAATATTATTTGAATGTTGCTGATCCTATTCCTGTTTGGGCTATTTTCCTTATAGAGGAGGCCCGGGAAATGGAATCAGTGACCATTTTTGCTCATATTGAGATGGGAAAGTATTTTGTTTATGCTTACTAGCTCAAATAAACTCTATGTTTAGATGATAAACATATAATATTCAGAATGCTTAAGTGGATATACTATGTAACTTTTTATTTCCTTAATAGAAAGTTCTATTTTTCTTAGGCAAAAAAGAAAAAAGAGAGTTTAATTAAATAAAATGGTCGAGCCCTTGAAATACAACTCTAAGCACCACCGTGCCTGAAACATTTAAAAAGGACCTAATAAAGAAAACCCTTAAGGGCTTATGTTTCAGTATGAAGCCTTACAATAGTTACAAAGAAATAAGATAATGAAAACCCTATCTAGGAATGTAACCACACCTGGAACAAGACAAACAATGGAACAATCATTAACAAAAGCGGAGACATAAACCCTGGAAGATGGGAGAAATACCATGAAATTAGGGCTTCATACCTACAACAAAAGGTTAACCTAAACTGTGAGAATGAGCCTATGCTAGAGAAAACCGGGAAGGGGTAAAAAATGGTTTAATCTAGAGAAAATTGAAAATTGTAGGTTAATCACTTGAATGAGCTTAGAGCTGAATAATTTCCCCTCAATGAAAGGAAAACCCTAGCAAAGAAACTCACTATTAAATCAATTTAAAAAAAATGTGGAAATGGGAGGAAAAAAAGAGAAGATGAGGGTCTTAGTGACATATAGGGCTTGTTTTGTACTCCCATTGCTGTAGGAGTATAAACCTTAGTCACATCTTGTAAAAATTCAGCAACTAGAATGAAAGATATAATATGTAAGGAAACAAACTGTGCATGCATCAAAAAGGGGAAAAACTGAGCTCTGGGAACAGTACCTGAAGTGAATGTTAAATCTTTGGTAGTCGACAGCGTGATTGTTGATGAAATGTAGAAACAACCTTAGTTTCTATAAATTCTTAGTACAAAGAAAGGAAATGGTCGTGCAATCCAACTAAAGTTCCCTGAGTAGTAGAGTGGCATCTGGGATGACAAGACAGAGACAATGAACCTCACACAACACTAGGAGAGCAGGCAATTACCTCTCAAATTTCCCCAAATCCTCTCAACCGTAGATCCAAAAGCTCAGTGCTGGAAGTCGTAGATCTGTGCCGAATCCCAAGAATCAGATTTTCCAGTTGGTAGGTGATTACAAGGGGTTCTGGATAGTTTGGAAAACTATATGCTTGCACCAAATTCGATATGTTTGTGCATGGAAGGTTTATTAAGTTAATAAATATTTCATCCAATATATGTTGAAATGCCAATCAAAGAGCATAAATGGAATGAAACAAATATATAAACATTTATGTTATTATAACTCATGATTTTGGTATGGTAGGTTTTCCAATTGCAATATATATATATATATATATATTTGTTATGGGTAATTTTTTGACGAGATATGTTATAGGTGGTATCAAAGCCAAGGTTGATATGTTGTGGCCTGACCAAGTAGAGTGATGAATAATAAATTGTATTGTATGATCCACACTGAAAGCATCATGAGGATAGGAAGTGGTATAACATTTACACCACCGGCAAGACCTCATGCAAGATTTGTTTCAACACCTTTTGGAGGAACTAATCTAGAACTATGGATCCAACTAGAGAATTAATCCCATAACATCATTGATGCGTTGATGGAAACTGTAATAGCCTTGGTGAAAATTCCATGTAATAAAAGTTAAAAAGGAAAAATAATAACAACGGTTGATGGGACACTTATTCCAAGCTGAATGTTGGGCAAGACATCTTAGTGTGGGTGTTCATTTGGTTATTAATGGCAAAGGAAATGACTAAGGCTTTGGAAATACCAAATGGAGTTTTTGGCATATTTATTTATGAAAATAATGGAAATTAGGAGAAAAGGGAGGTGAAAGGTCATAGGCTGCATGTGAGGAGGAAAATGAAGGAAAATAATGGAAAATGGAGAAAATAGAGGCCTCATTCATAAAAAGGCTTCCAAGGATCACTTGGTAACCTTTTGTCAGTTCAATTTTGGAGCTCTCCCATTATTGTCTCTCTCTCATACTCTTGGATACTTAGAGTTCCTTGGAGAATTCTTGGAGGGAGTGGCATACTTGGGTTTTTGGAGAAACAAGGCAAAGGAAGAGTAGGAAAGAAAAATAGGACATTGGGATCAACAACTATAGCGAATTTTCCTACATTTACCGAGTTGCATGTATGTTTTCCTCACTTGTTTTGGCATGCACGACATATGCATGTGGATTTTTTTGTCATGATTTGTCACTAGCATGGAGGATTGTCTGGATTGACAGTGGATTGCCTAGCCTTGCCATTTCTTGGATAGCCATGGATATTATGGGTTTATTTCCTTGTTTTGTTTTAGTTGGTTTTTATGTTTCCTTAGCTTGGTTTGATTTATTACTTCCTAGAAGTTATGGTTGAACAAACGCTTTGGAAGCCCTGTAACAACTTGTGTTGAGTTAATAGACTTGGAAGCCTTGGTTGGACAAACTCTCTAAAATCCCTTGGTGGGTTGAGTTACTAGTCCTAGAAGACTTGGTTGGACAAATGCTCTGGAAGCCTAATGACAGTTGTGGGTTGAGTTACTAGTCCTGGAAGCCTTGGTTATAACAAACACTATGGAAGCTCTAGAAGGCTTGGATGGATACCAATTTGATGATGGTTTTTTGATGTATGACCATGAGGTGGAATCACTATTTGATGGGTTGAGGTGGATGGCCTCTCAAAACCCTGGATGTTTTGGATTGATGTATTCTATGACATCCCACATTCATACATGGAATATGGCACAGGGGTGAATAGTTGAACAGAGATTTAGCTCAGTCATTCTACGGTTGGGTGGAACATGGAAGTCCCATCTCGAGTTTGGATTTTGCATCATCAATATGAGGTTATTTTTCCTTGTATTTCTATGAGTATTATAATGGTCTATATGTGGATCATATGGATGTGATTTCATTGGTATTTTTGTTTCTATTATGCTGGTTATATATATGTTTTATGATAGTAGGTATGTATGGCTCTCATCATGCTTTTACTTGTAAATCAATGAACAATGTATCTATGACCTAATGGATGAAATGGTAGTCAATGTGTTGAGGCATCAATGTCTCTTAGTGATTCTCAGCGAAGTATGAGACCCCTATGCTCAGATCTATTATTTACACTTGTAGATTACATATTCGTGATATGTTTGACGAAATGCCTGTCATGGCTAGTAGGGGTCCAATCAAAGTCTTATTCAAGTAGTTTCTTTTGAATTTTCATTTCTATGTTATCTTACTTTTTTGAAGATGTCATTCTATTTTGGCAAGTGACTTGGGCTTTGGGCTTGAAAAAGTGGCTCAAATCCTGGGGACGCTAGCACAAAACTGTGCAAAAAAGTCCCTGGACGCTAGCTTGCAAGCCTGTGAGAGTGTCTAGAGGTCCCTAGGCACTGGCATGCCCATAGCATGACAACGTCCAGAGGTCAAGTGGTCCAAAAGCTCATTAGGACCTAGGGGCTGGTTGGTAGAAAGGTTGGATTGGTTCTTAAGGGTCCTAATGCTGATGTTGAATGTTTGAATGGTATGTTTCTATCAGTTCCACTTCCTTAACATGAATTAGGAGGTCGAATCATATCATAGTGGCCTCTCGTTGCATGTTTACCTCGGCTGGCCGATTGCTTGGGTAGATGTTGGATGAGGGTGTTACATAGTGGTATCAGAGCAGGTTCACCCCTCAAACTAGATGGGATGTGTGTTGGTCATGCATGCATGTTAGTTGCATGTGTGTCTCTTACACTTGCATTCTGTGTGCTTGTTGCATTTACATAATGTTGGTCATGGTTGTAGTGATGTAGCCATGTGGAAGTTGATGTTGTTATTGTGAGATGCATTGTTGTGAGTGTATGACTGGATACATGTTGTCATATGTTGCTTACATGTATCATTTTTGTATGCTTGGTTACATTCTTGTATGTTTGGTTACATTCTTGTATGCTTGGTTACATGTATCATTCTTGTAGGTTTGGTTACATTTATTGTTCGTTTAAGCTTGATTACATGTGTTTATGCATGTGTATGGTTGGTTACACATTTCTTATGTATGTTAATGTTTGCCTGTGGTCAAATGTATAGTGATGTAGTGGTTGTTGTCATGCATGAGGTCGTGGTATGAGTTGTTGATAAGGTCATGCATTTATGACCGGAACCTAGCTAGAATGATGGTTGCATGGTTATATGCTTGTGTTATGTTTCTATATGTTATCATGACTATGTTATACATGTATCACATTGATTTTTTGATCTTGCAGACAAGGTATCCTCCCTGAGATATGCTAAGGGATGTTGGTTTATTTTGATTTTGTTTAGCTGCCATAATATACCTTGCAGGAAGAAATATCAAATGGCTAGCAAGATGGTAGACTACAAAGACTCTCCTTATGAAACAAATGAGTAGTATGGTGTTGGGAACTCTTCTGATTTGGCAGATATAATGAGGAGCTTAAAGGAAGAAATAAGGAGTTGTAAGGCAGATAATGATAGAATCATGTAGGCACAGGAGAAACAAGTAGAGGTAAATGTAGTGATACTTCAGAGTTTGTGATATTTTCAACGATAGGTACTGTTTAGTCAATTTAGTGTCCTAAATTGTTTTGCATAAATTATCAACTGAGGTTTGTAAGCTGATGAAGTGTAGTGCACTATATGTGCTTAGTTAACCCTTCTTACTTCGTTGTTTTGTATTTTATATTGTTTTGGGGGTTTTTGTTCTTTGATTCCTAATGATGTACAATTTGAACTATGAGAAATTGAATCTAAACTTCCTAAAGGTGAACCAAGATCTTAAAACTAGTCAAAATATAAGTTAGAAGAAGGAAAAACAGAGCATCTATCCTATCTTGTCATCTATCCTAATTCATGTATATAATTCTTAAAACCAAAAGGTAAAGTTGTGAGTCATGTTGAAATAGATACAGAGAATGAAATTAACTGAAGTACTTCTAGTTACTCTAACCTTCAATTTTGAAAGATAACCTCCTTGAGATGGAATTCAAGCAACTTTTGTACTTCATGATCTAGAAAAAACTAAATAAAAACATGCAAAAGGTAATTGATTGGTTTAAACCCTGATGTAAAGTGAAGATTTTAACCATTTAGTTTAGGATGGATACCAGCTTGAAATGGTGACCAAAAACATTCATTAATACAGTGTATTGACAGCCCGAACTAGGAAATAAATAACAACAACAGTGAGTAAACTTAATCAACAGTGCATCCTCATTACTTTCAATCTTACTCTATTTAGAAACAAAGTTGTTTTTTTTATGAAATGGATTGGAGAAACAAGACTGCATAATTGAATTCTAACATTATGCTACTGATTATAACTAAAATAAATCAAACTAAAAGAAATCAACCTAAGTTAGAAACACTGCTAAAAGCAATTGATGAAATTAAAACTGAACAAAAAGAAGAAAATAAATGAAAGGAAAACCTCCTTCAGTGTAGGGACCCTCTACAACTGACTAAGTTGAGTTTCTAGCTTAGTTCACAATGCTCCTTCAAATTATCATTAGTCAACACATGACTTTGTATTATAAACAGGAACAGAAAGTCCAAAATTACATAGTTGATAAGTCTAAAAGTAATACATCAAAAACTTTGAACTCCCTCTGGTTTTGTTCAACTGGTATTTAAAAGAAAATATTCATAACTGTCTTTTGAGGAAAATTAGCTACAGGTGGTCTTCATGTATTACAAGTGGTCTGCGTAAATGTTTGATTAGCTACAGGTGACTTGAATTCGAACAAGTTAGTTGCACAAAACCATTGACCAGGTGGATGATCCGAGTTAATGCTTCAACAAAACTGTTGGATTTACTAATTAACCATGAAAGGGTAGATAAAGAGTCCTATTACTTCTGGGTTTCATATGTTTGACTCCACCTTTGACTATAGTCTTGAGCTGGTTTTTTTATCGATCTGGGTTGGGTGACTAGGATAGAATCCATGTCGAGATGATTCTAGAGATGCCCATGTGGCCAGTTTCTTCATTTGACACCTGTAACCTGCTAAATCATGGAAGTAGCTATGGAACACACAGTTAGCTGCAAAATAGGCTACGTTCCGTAGCTAATTTGCAAAAACTTATTCAAATAGCAAAAACATAAAAGTATAACATGCCAACCATTTAATGTCCTCCTTGAGACAAAATATATCATTTATCAGTGATGGGGATTTGTCGTTTTATGGAAAACAAGAGAAAGAAGTGAGAAAAGTTGTCAAGGAGAGAGTAATTCTGAGGTTCAACATATCCCCACTGCAAAATCATTGCATGTCCCCATGCAATTTTTCCAAAAATGTGAATTCTTCTTTCCTATTGCATCTGCTCAGATACCTCCACTAGTACATCGAACTTTCTTCTCTTTCTCCTCTTTGAAGTGACTACCATCCTAGTTTTCTTCATGAGAAGTTTGTATTTAAGGTTGATGACTTTTCTGTTCAAGTTTCTATTCTTCCTCTTCAACTTCCTATTCTTCTTGTACCATAGCCCTAGGTGCAGTATTGTATTATCATGAATGGCTTTATCCAATTTGCTTTGTTCCTTCAGGGTTTCATTTTCTTTCTTGATATGCCCTTTCAATATCTCTAACTCATAGATTTCTTGTTTGAGAGAGTCAGTTAGAGGTTCTTGTGGATTGACAGGTTGTTATGGATTGGCTGAGGATTTTGGATCCATTGAGGCACTTTTCTTCTCCAGTGACTCTATGTAATCATAAATTTGTTCTTGCACTGGGTCTATGCCTGGGGATCCTCTGCCGGGGCTGCCTTCGGAATACTATTTAGGCGAGTTTTGAGGGCTGTATGTAAATGGAACATTATGAGGAGATGGTACTGGAGTTTCTTCTTCTAGATTTATGAAATTTGTTGCCTTTGATGATACCTTCTTTACCATACCTCGGAGTCTAGAGCTCCTTCTTAGTTGTAGGGGGCTTATGTTCTCCTCCTTTGTACCCTTTTTCTCCTCTCATATATTTTCCTTCCTCTTGATTGTTTCCTAATCTCTGTCAATTTTTTAGAGATTAGTTGTTCATCATATTGTTGTAATGAAGATTCAAGTTTGTTCTCAGTAATTCCACGAGCTTTCTTTTTTATCTTCCCTTTTTCCTTGATCTGCTCCCTAATCTCTGTGTCAAAGACTGGCTCTTCATCATTCTTATGTGTGGAGGACTCAGGTTTGTTTTGAACGGTCATACTGGTCTTTTTCCTCTTACTTCGTCTGAAATTACCCTCTTCAAGTGATTCTGGTGCCTCTTGGAAATAGTTTTTTATCAAGAAGTTTTCCCAAGTATCTCCTATTCTTTTCAAATGAAATCCAACCAGTATTTTTACCAACCCATGATGGCACATAGTTATGTCTATGAATTCTATTTTCTTCTATACATTTGAAGCCATCCTCCTTAAATTGATTAGAAGGAAGAAAGGGAGGTTGATGTTTCCATTTTCTAGAAAGTTCATCAATAAATGTATATGATAAACATACATGCATCAAAATCTCCCCTCACAGGTAATAATTTTTGTAATATCAAAAGCATGCTTCTCCATTTATTTTTAAGTGCTGAAATAGGAATTCATTTTCTAAACACAGTGACATCCATATCTGGGTTCCTGAGGATTACCTTCCATGATTCACTGTGAAATTCTTTATTTTTGAACCAAGTCTTGGCAGTTCTGTAGCCTCTGCTATGTAAGATTCTGTTACTTCAAACTTAATGTCTCCAATCTCTACTTCTGTACCATCAAATGATATAGCAAAAGATTTTGTGATCTCTTTGTGATATCCATCAAAATTTTCAATGAAATTGTGCCATCCAGCCTTTTGCAGCATCTCCTTGAGTTGTGGGTATCCTTCCATATATTTTTCCCCTACGGGCTTTGTCTTGACAATGATTCCCATGGCCTCTGTTTCGTAGAATTTTCTAACCTTCAAAATTACTCTCCTGGTCTATGAAATGGACTGACTGCGGGTATGGTGAAAAAGAACTATGGGTTTGTGTGGAATAAGTAGATGGTGAGGGTTTGGAGAGACATGAATACGTTGGTCACATTGTAGTTTTGACCATTAACAGATGGAGTTATTAGGGACCGTTTAAGTACAGAGTATGGAGAACGTAGCAGAGGTGTTGTATGATGAAATCATTATAGACCGTTTGGTATTGAATGTGGAAGATGTGGCAGAGATGTGGTATCATGAAGTGGTAGTCAAATCAAATGATGACTTGTTAAGGAGACATATGATCATTCATATTATACATGACTTATGTTTGTAACTTGTTGTTTGAAATAAATTTTGCATTTTACCTTTAGAACTTAACCTTTTGCTTGATAATTCTTTTGGTGTTGATCTGTAGGTACTTTGAGCATGGTTGATCTCCAAAACTTGATTCTTCAATTTCCCTGCATTCATGATTTATTTGTGAGCTATACAACTTTGCCAAAGCTGATAAGTAAGTTGTAGTTGCAGAATCAGATTAGCTGTGGAATGGAATCAGCTACAGAATGTGAAAAGAAGGAAAAGTGAAATATGGCTATGGAATATGAATGTAAAAATAAAATGGAAATGAGTTATGAGTTATGAAAGTGAGATGTAATGAGGTGTAAGATAAAATGAAAAATAGGGTGAAATGGAGTAAAACTGTAAAAAGATAAATTGTAAATGAAATATGACAGTAAGATGAAGTGGAACTGTAAAAAAAAATGAAAACAGAATGAGATGGAATGAGATGAGGAATATGCAAACTCTAAGCTGCAAATCAATGTAGCTTTTTGTCACTACTTATTACAGAAAGGAAATGGAAAATATACGATGTCAGAAATCTTTGATTTTCACCCTGTATTTTCTGTATAAGTATGCCAATCAATGATTGGTTTTCAACCTCGTACAATTTATTTATTTATTTTTATCATTTATTTTCATTTTTTAGGAAAAATAAAGACTAAGTTAGTGGAGAAGAAGAATTCTTCTTCACTAGCTTCATTTCAGAGTTGTTCTGGAAAATCTTAATGAACTCCTCTCTTGAAATTGGTTTCTGATATATCTTCAACCGATGACCATTCACAAGAAGAGGTATTTTGCTTCCATCTATCGTCCTTATCTTTACTGCTCCGTTATTAAAGACTTCTTCAATCTCATATGGCCCAAGCCAATGTGTTTGAAACTTCCATTGAAAATATTTGAACTTTGAATCAAACAACAGTGCCCAATCTCCTGCTTGAAACTTCTTCTCCTTAATATATTTATCATGGATCACGAGGCATAGACCCAATGCAGCAACAAATTTATGATTACATAGAGTCACTAGAGAAGAAAAGTGCCTCAATGGATCTGTTAGCACCTAAATTTTCCTTAGGCTGAAGGAAGGCAAAATTCAGGGTAACCACAAACCACGCTCAGTCTGGTAGCTAGCCCTACCAGAACAGGAGAGGGCTCTCTCTGGGTCACACTCAGTAAAAATACACAATAAAGTCTAAGATGACTCAAAATGAAACACTGATTTTAGGCTAGTAAATAGATATGGAAAAGGAGATTTTTTAAATGACTGAATTTTCTGGGCTGTGTGGGGCCAAATGACCGCATGAGCTGGGAAATTAAATCAAAGATGCAGAATATTTCATGAGGCAAGATAGGCGGGAGGTTTAGTAATCAGATTTAAATAAAATGGAGTGGAAAGACTGTTAAGAAAAGCTAAAAAGGGCATACACATGAATCCTTTTCAGACATAAGAAGATACACAAACTATGAATGCTTTACAAGGCATAGCATAAAATGGATTCTACCTTTCTTACTTAAGAGCTTTCAACCAGAAATGATTATGAATGGATGGTAAACATAACATAGTACATATGAAACATAGAAAATAAAACACATTGCTAAACTCACACCACAAGGATCTCATGAATAAGAGCTGCATCATTCTATTAATCTCCAAGCCAAAACTGTACAATGAGAATGTTGGGTTTTTTCTCCATGCTATTCCCAGAAACTCCAACCATTTACAAATGATTTTCAATACCATAAATAACCTCATAGGTGGGAAAGAAAATTGTTGAAGATAGGGAGTCGTTCAATCATCATTAATGAACTGAAGTCGAAGAGCCAACTGTTTGCCAGCGTTGCATTTTCCACCCAAACGACAGATGGAGAGGTCCGGGGACTCAAAACTTGTCAAAATTTCTCAGCCATGCACCATCATTCTTGATTTTTTATGCTGAATCCAAAAATGTAAACCTTTTTCCATTTGAAGCTCTATATCATAAGCGTCGTGCCACGTGCGCGGCGCATAGAGCCTATGTGTGGCGCTTTTTTGCGGGGGACTTTTGGAGAACTTCCCGATGTTCAAATTGGGTGCAGAATAGCTCGTTGGAAAGGTATTTGGGTCTAATTTCCAACCCAAGTGGAATTTTTGAATTCTGTGCTCATTTCCTTCTCCAAAACTTCAATTCCCAAAGACATGCTTCCTGTGTGTCCAAACAGGGGCAGCGAGGTCATTTTTTGAGTGCTTTTGACCTCCTGAGGACTCAAAAATTGCCCAAAATTCTTGGCCATGTACCATCAGTCATGATTTTTAATTCTGAATCCAAAAATGTAAACCTTTTGTGATTTGGAGCTCCCTATCATAAGCGTCGTGCCAGTGGCGGGACACATAGAGCCTCGGCATAGCCTTTTTTGAAGGAGACTTTTGGAGGCCTTCCCGGTGTCCACATTAGGCATAGGATAGCTCGTTGGATAGGTCTTTGAGTTTAATTTCCAACCCAACTATAATTTGTCAATTTGGAGATCATTTGCCCTATCAAAAATCAAATCTCCTAAGACTGGTCAAACTGTGCCCAGTGAGGCTGCCTCAAGGTAGAGTGTTGTTGCGGTCAACTTTTGAAGGTGTTCCTCAACTCCAAATTGAGCTAATGATAGCTCATTGGAAACTTCATTGTGTCTAGTTATCATTTTACTCATCAGGCAAGTCATTTGGCTAACCAAGCTAGGAGAAAACTTGATTTTCCCAAGGTCAGTTTAGAGGTGCATCAATTCTCCCGAGGCAATTGTATTTTTGACATTTATCTAAAACCATGACACCTGTGTAAAATGTGAAGGATTTTTTTCTTCCTTGGCTTATTTTGGAAAAAAACCTCTCTCAGTTTTCCAAAATTCATCTTTTCTTTTTCAGAAACATCATTTGAGTGAATTATTGAACCTTCCTCTGGCCTGCAAGTATTATTGAAGCACTTTGAGAACAAAAATTTGCAAACCCTAGACCTAATGACTGAAATGAGTCTTGTCAATTAAAAGATCAAACATTGACTATCATGGATTTTAATAACTTTGATGAAAAGACCCAAGCCAGTAGGGGTACAAGACATGAGGGGAATGAATTGACAAGACCCTTCCGTCAGATTATGACATGCCTCTAGGGGAATGTAGCTGAGTGAATGGAGCGAGACACCTAAAAATGAGATGCAGAAAGAGTTTTGATCTCTGATGGAGGACTAACAAGACTGACTCTAAAATTCGCTCCAATGGGGGATGGTAGCTCCAGCTCCTTGGAGGTGCCAAGAACTGCAGGTCTTTGGGTGAGCAGATAGTGCCTTTGTCCATTGGGCTATGGAGTCATTATTTCGACAAAGAACACAAGACTTCGACGCCTTTATTGACTAAAAATTGACTTAAACCGACTTAATTATGAAACCAACATGACTGAAAAAACTGACTTAATGCAAAAGGAAATGACTCATGACTAACTTAACTAAAACAAGAACTGACAAAACTTATTCAATGGCAACAGTCCATCAAGATTCAAGGGTTTCAAATTATGATGACAACCACATGCATATTAATGCAATATGTACAATCATGTGTAATGTGTCTTCCACTATAACCAATCAAGCAGATGCCTTCTTGATTGATCCTCCTGATCAGATCTCCTGGTCAACAACAAATACTGGTAACTGGGCATCCAAAAACACAGTTGACCATGATCTCCTTCATCACTGAATACTACAATACTCACCTTCACTGCTGACTGCAATAGATTTTCCATTGGATCATGAAAAACATGAAGATTTTCCTCTTGCTGAAGAAACAAGGTGTCCTTTTCTTGTGATGCTGATCCTTTTTCATAAATAAGAGTATGTTCCTGGTCTTCAAAAAATTCTGAACAAATAGATGAGCAGATTTCCTCTTCAAAGAATATTTCAAAACATGAGACATATGAGGAAGAGCCTGAAAGGGAATCCTGAATGGTCTAGTTTGCTGAAGTCTGAATATATTGTAGGTCATCTTCATATGATATGACAGCCAGATTGTCTTTGCATTCATCAATCATGAGAAAAGAAACCTCAAATGATTCTTGAAACCCAACACAATCATTTATATCATCTACCATAAATTCACCCAGAGATTTTTCACTTACTTGAACAAAGATCTCATCTTGCTGTTCATAAAGGGAATGAGCTAGCTCCTCATGAAGATCTAGTTTTGGTGAGATAAGGTCAGTTGGGTCTGTACCTCCGTTTTCTCCATTTGAGGTAGCCTCAACCATGCAACTCTCTTTTTCCTCCTCACCATCTGTCTCTTGATCTGATTTATCATCCCCATTATCTGAGATTGGAACATCATTTTCTTGCATATCATCTCTTATTTCCACTAGATCTCAAACAAAACTTCTTCTTTCATCATTTCCAGCCATATGGAAATCTTCAGCCTGCTGATCTATAAAGCTGCCCACAGGACTGTCATCCTTTTCAGGAGAGGAAAAATTTCCACCATCACCTTTTTGACCGTGTGCACACTGCAAATCTGTGTTAACTTGAGCTGGAACATGATTGTTCAAGAGTTGATCTATTTCATTTTCAGACAAAGGAGATAATACTTTTCGTTTATCTTGCACGAACATTGATTTTCTTCAATATTTTCAAGTGAAGGAGTGTACAAATTTTCCTCAGAATGCTAATCCATTTCATGTAATTCCTGTTGACTGTCAAGATGCAAAATTCCTTCATCTTCCACTGTACTACAACCTTGATTCTGCTACAAATTTTCATGATCATCTTCATACTGCTGAAATGGGTTTTCACATAGGGCTTCCATGATCTCTTCATCCATGAAACTATCATCTTCATAATATTTTTCAAGGCTTTCAATAAAACCATCAACGTATTTGCAACAGTCATGAACTAAATTTAATGTTGTATAAGAGTCTTCATACTTCTCAAAGAACATGGCATGAAAATCCTTTAAACAGTAAATACAAGCAGGCGGAAAACTTTCATACCAAGATTGGGCTTCACCTTCTAGAGTGTCTAGGAATATCTTCATTAATCAATCTTCAGGAAAATCAACCTTCAACTTGCGAATATGCATGTGAAATCGGACTAGATGTAAAGCAGCGTCCTTCTTACTATCATCTTTAAACGTAGGCAGATTCATTGACCAATCTACCTTTGGAATTTTATTTGGAAAACATGGGATGTGATCTCAGCTCATGGGAGCGTATCTTCTTGCAATCCGCTCCATTTTGAAAAATCTCAAAGCTACTGATTCCTCTGCAGTGGAGTCACCATGAAGCACCGGTTGCTGGATTCTTCAGTGAAAGGAGTCACCAGGTGAATGATTTTAGCTGTCTTCTTATGTCTGATCGTTTTTCACCATCAACCATTCTGAGCTTGATAGATGTACTGGGGCAAAACAATCTTCAAGTAAACCATTTTCTCCCCAGTGGAGTCGCCATTATGTTAGCACCTAAATTTGCCTTAGGCTGAAGGAAGGAAAAATTAAGGGTAATTACAAACCACGCTCATTCTGGTAGCTAGCCCTACCAGAACAGGAGAGGGCTCTCTCTGGGTCACACTCAGTAAAAATACACAATAAAGTTTGAGATGACTCAAAATGAAATACTGATTTTAGGCTAGTAAATAGATATGGAAAAGGAGATTTTTTAAATGCCTGAATTTTCTGGGCTGTGTGGGGCCAAATGACCGCATGAGCTGGGAAATTAAATCAAAGACGCAAAATATTTCATGAGGCAAGATCGGCGGGAGGTTTAGCAATCAGATTGAAATAAAATGGAGTGGAAAGACTGTTAAGAAAAACTAAAAAGGGCATACACATGAATCCTTTTCAGACAGAAGAAGATACACAAAATATGAATGCTTTACAAGGCAGAGCATAAACTGGATTCTACCTTTCTTACTTAAGAGATTTCAACTAGAAAATGATTATGAATGGATGGTAAACATAACAGAGTACATCTGAAACATAGAAAAGAAAACACATTGCTAAACTCACACCACAAGGATCTCATGAATCAAAGCTGCATTATTCTATTAATCTCCAAGCCAAAACTGTACAATGAGAATGATGGTTTTTTTCAGGATGCTATTCCTAGAAATTCCAACCCTTTAGAAATGATTTTCAATACCATAAATAACCTCAGAGGTGGGAAAGAAAATCGCTGAAGATAGGGAGTTGTTCAATCATCATTAATGAACTGAAGTCGAAGAGCCAACCGTTTGCCAGCGTTGCATTTTCCACCCAAACGACAGATGGAGAAGTCTGGGGACTCAAAACTTGTCCAAATTTCTTGGCCATGCACCATCATTCATGATTTTTTATGATGAATCCAAAAATTTAAGCCTTTTTCCATTTGGAGCTCTCTATCATAAGCATTGCGCCATGTGCGCGGCGCATAGATCCTATGCGTGGCGCTTTTTTGCGGGGGACTTTTGGAGGCCTTCCCAGTGTCCAAATTGGGCGCAGAATAGCGCGTTGGAAAGGTATTTGAGTATAATTTGCAACCAAAGTCGAATTTATGAATTTTGTGCTCATTTTCCCCTCCAAAATGTCAATCTCCCGAGACATGTTTCCTGTGTGTCCAAATAGGGGCAGAGAGGTCATTTTTTGAGTGTTTTTTTACCTCCTGAGGACTCAAAACTTGCCCAAAATTCTTGGCCATGTACCATCAGTCATGATTTTTCATGCTGAATCCAAAAATGTAACCTTTTGTGATTTGGAGTTCCCTATCATAAGCGCTGCGCTAGTGGCGTGGCGCATAGAGCCTGGGCATAGCATTTGTTGCAGGAGACTTTTGGAGGCCTTTCCGATGTCCAAATTGGGCGCAAGATATCTTTTTGAAAGGAATTTGAGTCTAATTTCCAACACAACTAGAATTTTTCAATTTGGAGTTTATTTTCCCTATCAAAAATCAAATCTGCAAAGATTGGTCAAAATGTGCCCAGTGAGGCTGCCTCAAGGAAGAGTGTTGTTGTGGTCAACGTTTGAAGGTGTTCCTCAACTCAAAATTGAGCTAATGATAGCTCATTGGAAAGATATTTTTATCTAGTTATCATTTTACTCATAAATCAAGTCATTTGGCTAACAAAGCTAGGAGAAAACTTGATTTTCCCAAGGTCATTTTAGAGGTGCATCAATTCTCCTGAGGCAATTGTATTTTTGACATTTCTCTAAAACCATGACACCTGTGTAAAAAGTGAAGGAGGTTTTTCTTCCTTGGCCTATTTTGGAAAAAAACCTCTCTTAGTGTTCCAAAATTCATCTTTTCTTGCTTAGAAACATCATTTGAGTGAATTATTGAACCTTCCTCTGGCCTGCAAGTATTATTGAAGCACTTTGAGAACAACAATTTGCAAACCCTAGACCTAATGACTGAAATGAGTCTTATCCATTAAAAGATCAAACCTTGACTTTCATGGATTTTAATAAATTTGATGAAAAGATCCAAGCCAACAGGTACAAGACATGAGGGGAATGAACTGACAAGACCCTTCCGTCAAATTATGGCATGCCTCTAGAGGAATGCAGCTGAGTGAATGGAGCGAGACACATAAAAATGAGATGCAGAAAGAGTTTTGATCTCTGATGGAGGACTGCCAAGACCGACTCTAACAGGATCTAGAATCCTCGGCCAATCCAGAATAACCTGTCAATCCACAAGAACCTCTAACTGACTCTCTCAAATAGGAAATCTAAAAGTTACAGATATTGAACAGGCATATCAAGAAAGAAAATGAAAAAGCCATTCATGATAATACAATACTGCACCTACGACTATGGTACAAGAAGAATAGGAAGTTGAAGAGGATGAACAGAAACTTGAACAGAATAGTCATCAACCTTAAATACTGACTTCTCATGAAGAAACCTAGGATGGCAGTCACTTCAAAGAGGAGCAACAGAAGAAAGTTGGATGTACTAGCAGAGGTATCTGAGTAGATGCAATAGGAAAGAAGAGTTCACATTTTTGGAAAAATTGCATGGGGACATGCAATGATTTTGTAGTGGGGGTATGTTGAACCTCAGAATTCCTCTCTCCTTGACAACTTTTCTCACTTTTTTCTCTTGTTTTCCATAAAAAGATAGATCCCCATCACTGATAAATGATAGATTTTGTCTCAAGGAGGACATTAAATGATTGACATGTTATACTTTTATGTTTTTTCTATTTGAATAAGTTTTTACAAATTAACTACGGAACGCAGCCTATTCTGTAGCTAACTGTGTGTTCCGTAGCTACTTCCATGGTTTATCAGGTTCCAAGTGTCAAATGAAGAAATCGGCCACATGGGCATCTCTAGAATCTTCTCGACATGGATTCTATCCTAGTCACCCAGCCCAGATCAATAAAAAAGCTAGCTCAAGACCACAGTCAAAGGTGGAGTCAAACATATGAAAACCGGAAGCAATAGGACTCTTTGTCTACCCTTTCGTGGTTAATTAATAAATCTAACAGTTTAGTTGAAGCATTAACTCGGATCAGCCACCTATGTCAACGGTTTTGTGCAACCACCTTGTTCAAATTCAAGTCACTTGTAGCTGATCAAACATTTACGCAGACCGGTTGTAATATGTGTAGACCACCTATAGCTAATTTTCCTCAAAACACAGTTACGAATATTTTCTTTTAAATACCAGTTGAATAGAACTGGAGGGAGTTCAAAAATTTTGGTGTATTAAGTTTAGACTTATCAGCTTTGTAATTTTGGACTTTTTGTTCCTGTTTATAAAACAAAGCCATGTGTTGATTGATGATCATTTGAAGGAGCATTGTGAATTAAGTTAGCATATCAACTCAGTCAGTTGCAGAGGGCCCCTGCACTGAATGAGGTTTTCCTTTCATTTTTTTTCTTTTTTCTGTTCAGTTTTAATTTCATCAATTGCTTTTAGCAGTGTTTGTAACTTAGGTTGATTTCTTTTAGTTATAATCAGTAGCATAATGCTAGAATTCAATTGTGCAGTCTTGTTTCTCCAATCCATTTCATAAAGGAAACGACTTTGTTTCTAAACAGAGTAAGATTAAAAGTAATGAGGATGTACTGTTTATTAAGTTTACTCATTGTTGTTGTTATTTATTTCCTAGTTCAGGTTGTCAATACAATGTATTAATGAATGTTTTTGGTCACAATTTCAAGCTTATATCCATCCTATACTAAATGGTTAAAATATTCACTTTACATCAGGGTTGAAACCAATCAGTTACCTTTTGCATGTTTTTATTCAGTTTTCTCTAGATCATGAAGTACAAAAGTTGCTTGAATTCCATCTCAAGGAGGATATCTTTCAAAATTGAAGGTTAGAGTAACTAGAAGTACTTTAGTTAATTTCATTCTTTGTATCTATTTCAACATGACTTACAACTTTACCTTTTGGTTTTAAGAATTAGATTCATGAATTAGGACAGATGACAAGATAGGACATATGCTCTGTTTTTCCTTCTTCTAACTTAGATTTTGACTAGTTTTAAGATGTTGGTTCACCTTTAGGAAGTTTAGATTCAGTTTCTCATAGTTCAAATTGTACATCATTAGGAATCAAAGAAAAAAAGCCCCCAAAATAATATAAAATACAAAAAAACAAAGTAAGAAGGGTTAACTAAGCACATACAGTGCACTACACTTCATCAGCTTACGAACCTCGGTTGATAATTTATGCAAAGCAATTTAGGACACTAAATTGACTAAACATTTTGGCGTCGTTGCAGCTCTTTTTTCACAATTTCCCTAAGATTTGGATTCATCCTTCTCTGAGGTTGTCTGATAGTTCTACAATTTTCCTCAATGTAGATGTGATGTATACAAGTCTTAGGACTAATTCCTTTCATGTCAGTATATTCCCATGCATATGCAGCAGAATGTTGTTGTATTGTCTTAATTAGCTTTTCCTGTTGTAATTTCTCCAAGTTATTGTTTATGTTCAATGTTCTCCCTAGAAATATTTCAATTGTAGAGCTACCAATTCTTCCATAGAATAAGAGACACTGCTAAATGAAAATTCATATTGGATTTTCTTGAAATTGATCATGTTCATATTTTGGAGATGATTCAAAATTTTCCATGTATTTAAGATTTGACTATCTTCACTAATATCTAAAATAGTAAAGAGAGGTTGAATGTCATTTTCATCATCAATCCATTCTTTGTCATCTATTTCTGTGATTGTTCTTGCTGGAGGATATAGAGTGAATTTCTTTGTTGAATTCCCATTAGAAATATACATATCACCAGATCTACAACTAATGAAAGCATCAGTTGTGGCCAGCCAAGGTCTCCCTAATATGAGTGGATGTCCTTCTAAATTGTTCTTGGGGGTTAAAATCATAAAATCAACAAGATATTCCCAAGAATATAAGGATACTAAAATATCTTCTAACACTCCATCTGGTTTGATTACAGATCTGTCCGCTAATTGCAGTAATGTAGGTGTGTAAAGAAGATTAGGAAGCTTCCATGGTTTGTTTACTCATGATGTTTATTGCTTTTCCTAAATCAATCAATGTATTTGGAATTTCAACTCCATTGATATGTGTTTTCACAATTGGACTTCCTAGATCTACATATTTTTGTATGGCAATTTTTCCCATCATTATATCTGCTATTTTTCCTACCAAGTGAATGCTTTTTGTTTCCTTTGCTTTTCTTCCTGGTTTCTTTATGCTTAACTCCTTTATTGTTTTAGCTAGGATTGGAATCTCCTTAATGGCTTGTAACAAAGGGATTTTGATACAGACATTTTTCAATTCGTCTAGAAAATCATAACTAGGCAACATGATTTGCTTTTCTAATCCTCTATCAACTTGTAATATTTTAGGAAAAGGAGGTGCAGAAGTAGATACTGGTTGCTCAATGATAGGAGTTGAGTTCATTGGTTCTTTCTATTTTTCAATTTTAGTATTTTGGTTTTGGAGAAATGTTCCCTCAAAAATTTTATTGGGCTGTAGAGAATCTTCCTCATAATTGTCTTGTTCCTGAATAACTACAAAAGGCCTTTCATTTTCTAGTATCCTACCAAATCTTAGTTGAACATCATTGAGATCTAGAGGGGTGATCATATAAGTTGGAAATTGTTGTCCTTCCACCATGTAAGTATTCTAAGGATTTTTATTGTTTGGGTTTGGTAATGGTTGGGTAGGTAGCTAATTTGGTCTTTGCTGAAATGATAGTAAGAGTTGAGGATTTTGGTTTTGTTGTGGAAATGGTAATGAAATTTGAGGGTTCTGATTTTGAAGTTGTGGCTGCTAATTTTGTTATAGAATTTGTGGGGGAGGATAATTCTGATATGATGGAGGATATTGATAATATTGAGAAAATCTCCCATAAGGATTTTGTACTCCTTGAGCCCAAGGTTGAGATTGAGATTGAGGTTGAGACCAAGGTTGCTGCCAAGAATTCTAATTTGGTGGGGGCTGAAGATACATTTGATTGTTAAATCCCTGATTTTGCGCCCCCTGACAAGATTTTCTAGAGACAAAGGAAAGAGTTTTTGCTGAATTTGGAACTATTTCTTCTTGAAAAACAACCTTAAGACTTGGAATCGAAGGACAACCCTTGGTCTCATGGTTTTCTGAGAAAATCATACAAGTCTCTATGATTTTTACATCCAAAGGGCATTCTCTTAGAGCATGCTTTTTTTTTTTCTGCATTTTGGACAGAAAATAGCTAAAGCATCAGTCTCGGTTTTTTGCTTGTTTGCAACTTAAGGGTGTCTATTTGCTCACTAAGACTCCCTAGAATATCCGTTTTGAGTTCATCAAGCATATTACCAATTTTTGGCCTACTCACTGATCTAGTTTCAGATTTATTTACTCTAACAAGAGAAGGATCTCTTGGACCTTTCCCAGTTTTGGATTTCCCTCTTGAGAGATGAACACATAATTCTCCTATGTCATTTAATGGAAGTTGAGAGATATCTCCCTTCCCCATCATGTTAAGGATATCTATCCACTCATCTCTAATGGATTTTAATAAAATAGCTTTTAAGGTATCTTCATCTAAATTGTCCATCTTTGCTCTTTTCAAATTATAGTTGAATCTCTCAAGTAAATCCTCTAAATTTTCATCCTTTCTTTGCATCATTTTGAACACTTCATCTTTGTGATTGGTAGGCATGCAATAATCCAATCACCTATCAAAAAACATTTTTTTTCATGTCATTCCATGTTCTAATGGACTGAGTGACTAACCCCATGAACCACTTCAAAGCAACTCCTTTCAATGTTGAATGGAACAACTTAAGTTTTTGAGAGTCTTCTAGATAATCATAGGTTCTGCACAAGACTTCAAACTCAAATAAAAATGTTTTATGACCCTCACTTTTTAACCCATGGAAATTTGGGAGGACAGAAGGTGAGATATTTTTCATTGTGGCATTTGTTTCTTCATCCACTATAGGGAATCCAAAAGAATTATCTATTTCCCTATTTCCTCTACCTTATCCAATATTTCCTCTGCCTCCTCCATTATTTCCTCTACCTCTTCCTCTACCCCCTCCTCCAAACAGTGTGAATTCTTCATCCTCTGCTTCTTTTGCCATTATAGTTTCTTCAGAGTCAGTATAAGGTTCAACCTGCAAGGTTACTTTCTCTTCCTATGGTTCTTCTATTAATGGGATATGGGAGAGAGGTTCTACTTCTTATTCCTCACCAGGTATTCCTAATTCTTCAACTAAAGTGTGCTTCCCTGTGGTGGTGGAAAAGGCTACTCCTGCTGTTGGAGACCCAAGATTTTTCTCCTCTAGGACTGCCTTGGTAGATGAAGTAGGAGATTCTTTTGATTGGATTTCTAACCCTATAATTTCAGGAGTTCTATGGCTGGGAGTATGGGATTGAGATGGAGGTGTATCTTTTCTTGTTCTTGGTGGAGTAGGTGGTGTTGTAGGAATTGAACTCCTACCTCTAGCTATAAATCTACCCCTAGAGTCTCTTTCTCTATGCATATCATTTTTTTTTTAATGTAAGAGATAAGGTTACCTAGTTACACTTCCTCGGCAACGGTGCCAAAATGTTTAGTCAATTTAGTGTCCTAAATTGCTTTGCATAAATTATCAACCAAGGTTTGTAAGCTGATGAAGTGTAGTGCACTGTATGTGCTTAGTTAACCCTTCTTACTTCGTTGTTTTGTATTTTATATTATTTTGGGGGTTTTTGTTCTTTGATTCCTAATTATTTACAATTTGAACTATGAGAAACTGAATCTAAACTTCCTAAAGGTGAACCAAGAGCTTAAAACTAGTTAAAATCTAAGTTACAAGAAGGAAAAACATAGCATTTGTCATAATTCATGAATCTAATTCTTAAAACCAAAAGGTAAAGTTGTAAGTCATGTTGAAATAAATACAGAGAATGAAATTAACTTAAGTACTTCTAGTTACTCTAACCTTCAATTTTGAAAGATAACCTCCTTGAGATGGAATTCAAGCAACTTCTGTACTTCATGATGTAGAAAAAACTAAATAAAAACATCGAAAAGGTAACTGATTGGTTTCAACCCTGATGTAAAGTGAATATTTTAACCATTTAATTTAGGATGGATATAAGCTTGAAATGGTGACCAAAAGCATTCATTAATACAGTGTATTGACAACTTGAACTAGGAAATAAATAACAACAACAGTGAGTAAACTTAATCAATAGTGCATCCTCATTACTTTCAATCTTACTCTGTTTAGAAACAAAGTCGTTTCCTTTATGAAATGGATTGGAGAAAAAAACTGTACAATTGAATTCTAACATTATGCTACTGATTATAATTACAAGAAATCAAGCTAAGTTACAAACACTGCTAAAAGAAAATGATGAAAATAAAAATGAACAAAAAGAAGAAAATAAATGAAAGGAAAACCTCCTTTAGTGCAGGGGCCCTCTGCAACTGACTAAGCTGAGCTACTAACTTAATTCACAATGCTCCTTCAAATGATTATCAGTCAACACATGGCTTTGTATTATAAACATGAACAAAAAGTCCAAAATTACAGAGCTAATAAGTCTAAACTTAATACATCAAAAACTTTGAACTCCCTCCTGTTCTGTTCAACTAGTATTTAAAAGAAAATATTCATAACTATGTTTTGAGGAAAATTAGCTACAGGTGGTCTACACGTATTACAACTAGTTTGCGTAAATGTTTGATCAGCTACAGGTGACTTGAATTCGAACAAGGTGGTTGCACAAAACCATTGACATAGGTGGCTGATCTGAGTTAATGCTTCAACAGAACTTTTGGATTTATTAATTAACTACGAAAGGGTAGCAAAAGAGTCATATTGCTTCCTGGTTTCATATGTTTGACTCCACCTTTGACTGTGGTCTTGAGTTGGCTTTTTTATCGATCTAGGTTGGGTGACTAGGATAGAATCCATGTCGAGACGATTCCAGAGATGCCCATGTGGCAAGTTTCTTCATTTGACACCTGTAACCTACTAAACCATGGAAGTAGCTATGGAGCACACAGTTAGCTACCGAATAGGCTGCGTTCCACAACTAATTTGCAAAAAATTATTCAAATAGCAAAAACATAAAAGTATAACATGTCAATCATTTAATGTCCTCCTAGAGACAAAATCTATCATTTATCAGTGATGGGGATCTGTCTTTTTATGGAAAACAAGAGAAAGAAGTGAGAAAATTTGTCAAGGAGAGAGTAATTCTGAGGTTCAACAGGTACCACGCGAGATCAGCTATGAGCATGAGGAAAAAATAATGGGGTATATGGTAGTAGATCGCATGGTGGTCACAAGTCAGATAGAGATGACATGGTTAGAGATGGCAGATTGTTGGACACTCCAGAGAGGAGAAGGGATAGACACAAGTGTTATTCTAGTTTTGATTCAGATAGGCACTATGATCGTCATCGTTATCATCCTTACAAGAGAAGTGATAGGGGATACTTGCCATATGAGTTTAATAAAGAAAAACCACCTACTTTTGATGGAGAGATGAAGAAACCACAGGACTTAGAGGCATGGTTGCTTGGTATGAGGAAGTTCTTCAGGTTACATGACTATTCAGAGAACATGAAATCCAAAGTAACTACATTCAGTTTCAAAGGTAAAACAAACATTTGGTGGGAAGACATGAAGAATGTCAGATGTATTCCTAAGGAAGAATTGACTTGGAGTGAGTTTGAGTGGTTATTCAAGAAGAAGTATATGTTAGAGAGATACTTTGATGACATGGAAAAATAATGCTATGAGCTAAAGATGGGATCGCTAACAAATGATGAGTACACTAGCAGGTTCTTGGAGTCCCTGAGGTATGTGCCTTACCTCATAGAGGAAAATGCCAAGATTCAGAGGTTCATTAGTGGATTACCGGTTGCATTCAAAGACATAATTGACTTTGATGAGCCTAGATCATTGGAGGAGGCCATTTGAAAGTTAAGGCATTACTATGAGCAATCGAAGCGCAAATTTGAGACTAAGCCAGACTGGAAAGGTAATGCAATGAACAAAGGAAAATTGGACAGAAAGAGAGAAAGACGTTAGGGTACAAATAATAAAGAGAATGTTGCACCATCTAAGAAGTTCAATGCGTCAGATAGAGGATAGGGACATCGATCTGAGGAGAAGAATAAGGGTGTAGGCTAGAAGCCTATATAGTGTTGGACTTGTGAAAAAGATCATCACATGAGAGATTGTCCACAGAATAAAGGTGGTAGGCCTCAGATATATAGTGCACATGACGCAAAAACTGTTGGGGATGTTGGTGATAGTGTTCCTAATATATATGCAACATTGGATAACAAACATGCAGACCATCAAGCATTTATCATTGAGATGGACAATAAGATTTGTGATCAAGTTATTTCTATTTTGATTGACCCTGGATCTAATTATGGCTATGTTAGTCGTGATTGGTGGATAAGTGTGGTTTGAGTAAGGAATTACATGAAAAATCTTGGTTAGTGCAGTTGGCTACAAGTACCAAGAAATGAGTTCACCATTGGGTAAGACCTTGTGCATTTGATTTGAATGGTATGCCTACCACAACACATTTTAATGTATTACCATTATGATCATACAATATGTTGTTGGGGATGGATTGGTTGTATATTCATATAACCAAGGTGGATTGTTATGACAAAGCCATTGAGTGTGTTGATGAAAATGGAGAACCAAGAGTCTTATAGGGAAAGAAGAAAGCCACATTAGTTAGGATGGTGACAACTATGCAAGCAAAGAGTAGTCACAGAAAATGGTGTGTGTTATTTGCAGTGAACATTTCTAGCGACAAGGTAAGGAAGTTGAGGATGCATATGTGTTGAGCAGGTACCTAGTTTTACATCAGTTCAAGGATCTATTTCCTGAGGACATTACAGAGTTTACACCTCACATGGAGGTATACTTTTCTATTGAGTTGGTTCCAGGGCAACTCCAACACCAAAAGCACCTTACATGATGAGAACACCTGAGTTGGTAGAGTTGAAGCTACAGTTAAAGGAAATTTTGGACAAAGGACACATTAGGCCAAGTGTATCACCATGGGGTGCACTAGTATTGTTTGTGAATAAGAAAGATGGTACTCTCAGACTATGCATTGACTTCAGTTAGTTTAACAAATTGACAATCAAGAGTAGGTATCTACTGCCAAAGATTGATGACGTGTTCGATCAGTTTAAGGGAGAAACAATGTTCTCGAAGATTGATCTAAGAAGTGGATATCATCAGGTACACATCAAAGAGGAGGACATTTACAAGACAACTTTCTGGACTAGGTACGAGCATTATGAGTTTGTTTTAGTTCCATTTGGCTTAACTAATGCTCCAACTACATTTATGTGCTTCATGAATAGTGTGTTGCGTTCGTATTTGGATAAGTTTGTTATTCTATTCATTGATGACATATCGGTATATTCTAAAAATGAGGAAGAGCATGCCGAGCATTTAGTAGCAGTGTTGAGGTTGTTGAGAAAGAATTAGTTGTATGCTAAGCTCAGAAAGTGTAGTTTATTTCAAACTAAGGTACACTACTCGGGGCATCTTGTCTCCAAGGAGGGCATTACAATAGATCCAGAAAAGATAAGGGTCGTCATGTAGTGGGTAGCTCCCAAGAATGTAGATGAGGTGAGATCTTTCATGGGCTTTGCAGGCTATTATAGGAGGTTCACCAGGAACTTCTCACAGTTTGCTATCCTATCACATCATTGCAAAGGAAAGGTTAGAAGTTTGAATGGACAAAGGAATGTGAGGCTAGTTTTGAGTAGCTTAAGAAGTTGTTGACACATGCACCAGTGTTAAATATTGTAGATTCAGACAAAGAGTTTGTGGTAGGCAAAACTTCTTGCAAGAAAGTACTTGGTGAAGTCCTTATGCAGGATGGACAGGTGGTATGTTATCAGTCACAAAAATTGAATGAGCATGAGCATAACTACCCCACACATGATCTTGAGTTGGAAGCAATTATACATGCGTTGAAGATGTGGAGACACTCTCTTCTGGGTTGGAGGTTTACTTTGATGAGTGATCACAATGGTTTATGTTATCTATTTGACCAACCAAATCTAAATGGTAGGTAGGATCGGTGGTTGTTTACGAACAATGAGTTTGATTTTGACAACAAATATATCAAAGGTAAAGAGAATAGAGTGGAAGATGCTCTTAGCAGGCAGTTACAGGTAAATCACTTAGTAGCCACGAGCTCCTATGGGATAGACTTACATGATAGGATCTTGCAGGTAGGTCATCAAGATTTCAGATATATGGAGATTATGCACAGGTTGCAGTAGATTACTGGTACAAGTACATGTGATAGTATAGGTGCAGGTACAAGTGAAAGTACATGTATAGGTACAGGTAGTGGTATAGGTATAGGTGCAGGTGCACAAGATGTGGACTATTGCCTTACAGTAGATGGATTGGTTAGGTTCAAAGACAGGATATATGTGCTAGATAACAGTGAGATCAAGACGGTGATCTTGAGGGAGTTTCATGCGAAACCTTATTCAAGTCACCCAGGTTATTAGAAGAAATTGACTGTAGGGAAGAAATTTTATTATTGGCTGAATCTGAAGAAGGATGTAGCAGAGTATGTGGCTAGGTGTTTTGATTGTCAGCATGTGAAGGCAGAGTGTAATCACCTAGGTGGACTGCTACAACCGATTGTGATTCCAGAATGGAAATAGGAGGTCACTTCCATGGAATTCATTGCAGGTTTTCCGAGGAAAGTGAGACAACATGACTCCATCATGGTTGTTGTGGACATCTTGACAAAGGTTGCACATTTCATTCTAGTGAAGTCTACATTCTTAGCTAGCAATGTAGCACAGGTATTCATCATAGATGTGGTCAGATTGCATGGTGTTCCAAAGAATATTTTGTCAAAAAGGGATGTGAATTTTACTTCCAAGTTTTGGAAGGAGTTATTTGCAGGCATGGGCACAAAGTTGGCCTTCAGTACAACTTATCATCCGCATATAGATAGACAGACAGAGAGGGTCAATAGGATATTGGAGGACATGTTGAGGATGTATGAGATGCATCAACAATGAAAGTGGGAAGAGTACCTTCCACTAGTAGAGTTTGCTTACAACAAGGAGTATCATGAATCTTTGAGGATGAGTCCATTTGAGGCATTGTATGGGTAGAGTTGCAATACTCCTATCAGTTGGAGAGATCTAGTTAACAGGGTGTTGATTGGACTGGACATGTTGGCAGAAATGGAATAGGAAATGTAGGTTATAAAGAAAAATCTGAAGGCATCATAGGATAGGCAGAAGATCTATGCAGATTAGAACAGGTTGTTCAAGGAGTTCCAGGTTGGGGAACATGTTTACTTGCACATCAAACCAAAGAATAACTCCTTATGGATTGGATAGTGTGCCAAGTTGGCACAACAATTTTGTGGACCGTTCAGTATCATTGAGAGGATTGGGCTAGTAGCCTATCGACTTGCACTACCTTTGAAAGTGAAATTCAATTACGTTTTCCATGGTTCATTGCTTAATAAGTATGTTAAATATGTTAATCATGTGATTGACTGGTCTGTATTGCAGGTGGAACCTGATGGAGAATTCCAGCCAAAGCTTTAGTGTATATTGTAGAAAAAGGTGCTCATGCTCCGGAACCAAGCAATTGAGCAAGTTAAGGTGCAGTGGAAGCACTTTGGGCCTAATGAAGCTACATGGGAGATGGCGGATCAGATGTGGGCTATGTATCCTTCTTTATTTGTTGGTTGAGGTAAAGTAGTTTTGGTATGGTGTTTCTGTATATGTCTTGGTGTATGTTTTGGTACATGTTTTTGGTGATATTTGGTATATGTACATGTGCATATGGATGTAAATACCATCATGAGCTACGTTATAAAGCTCCCATAAGCAGTATGGGTGTCATTTCATTATGATGTTATGTTGTTATGTTTTTATGTTGGTTTTCTTCTCAACAGGTTGATCATTGTAAATATTGCATCGAGCTAAGTTATAAAGCTCCATCAAAAATATGTTTTGCTTACAACAGTATTGTGGTTATAGGTGTTATCGAACACCGAGGACAGTGTTCCCCTAAGGGGGAGGGTTCTGTAATATCCCTAGTGAAAATTCCATGTAATAAAAGTTAAAAAAGGAAAAATAATTACCACGGTTGATGGGACACTTATTCCAAGATGAATGTTGGGCAAGACATCCTAGTGTCGGTGTTCATTTGATTATTAATGGCTAAGGAAATTGGCAAAGGAAATGGTTAAGGCTTTGGAAAGGAAAAATGGCATTTTTGGCACATTTATTTATGAAAATAATGGAAATTAGGAGAAAAGGGAGGTGAAAGGTTACTAGTTGCATGTGAGGAGGAAAACGAAGGAAAATAATGGAAAATGGAGAAAATGGAGGCTTCATTCATAAAAATTCTCCTGAGGATTAGTTGGTAACCTTTTTTCAGTTCATTGTTGGAGCTCTCTCTTTATTCTCTCTCATTATTCTTTCATTTACAAGTAAAACCATGGTGAGAACCATACAAAGCCACTATCATATTACATGTGCATAACCAACATAATAACAACAAAAATACCAAGGAAAAAACAACCATATAATCCATATATAAACTAGTATAATACTCATGAATTAACAAGGAGAAATAACCTCATATTAATGATGCAAAGGCCAACTAGGTTCAAGACTTCCACGAACCACCCGACTGTAGACATGGCCGAGCCAAATCTCTCTTCAACCAGTCACCCCCGTGCCATATTCCAAGCATGAATGTGGGATCTCATAAAACAAATCAATCAAAACCATCTAGAACTTCTAGAGGCTAAACCACCTCAACCCATCAAATAGTGATACCACCTCATAGTTGGACATCACAAAACCATCACTAGATTGGTCTCTACCCAAGCCTTCTAGGGCTCCATAGCATTTGTTCCAACCAATTCTTCCAAGAGTAGTAACTCAACCCACATTTGTCGTCAGGCTTCCGGAGCGTTTGTCCAACCAAGTGTTCCAGGACTAGTAACTAAAACCACCAAGGGATTCTAGATAATTTTTCCAACCAAGGTTCCCAATACTAGTAACTCAACCCAAGATGTTACAGGACTTTTAGAGCATTTGTCCAACCAGGGCTTCAAGGAACTAGTAACTCAACCCAAGCTAAAGGAAACATGAGAACCAACTAGAAAAACAAATAAATGAAGCACAACACGATCGCTATCCAGGAAATGGTAAGGCTAGGAGAATCCACTATCAATCGAGGCAATCCTCCATGCGAATGACGAATCATAACCAAGAAACCACATGCATGTTCCATGCATGCCAAAACTAGCAAGGAAATCATACATGCATCTTGGTACAAGCGAAACCCACTATAGTTTTTGATCTCAATGTCCTCTTGCTCCAAATTCCAAGTATGCCACACTCCTCCAAGAGTACTCCAAGAAAACTCTAAGTGTCCAAGAGTATGAGAGAGAGGGAGAGAATTGAAGAGAGCTCCACCAAAACCTATTAAGAAAAACTTGCCAACTAATCCTCAGAATCCTTTTTAAAAATGAGGCCTCTATTTTCTTCAATTTCCATTATTTTCCTTCAATTTCCTCCTCACATGCAACCTGTTCCCTTTCATCTTCCTTTGCTCCTAATTTCCTTTATTTTCATAAATAAATGCCAATAATGCCATTTTGTCTTTCCAAAGCCTTTGCCATTTATTTTGCCAATTTCCTTAGCCATCATAAACCAAAGTTAAACCCCACTAGGATGTTTTTCCCACCATTCAGCTTAGAATACATGTCCCATGACGATGGTATTATATTTTTTACATGAATTTTTTGACCAGGGTTGTTACATTATAACTGTTTTAAACAGTGTTTGATCTGCCCATCTAGGGATCTAGTTAAGACTTACTTTCATATGCCTCTATTGAATTAGATATTTAAAGATACAGATAAATTAATATGAGGGAATTCTCTAACAAATCTATTTACATCTTTGTCAATTGATGGATTTTGTATAAAACGTATCTAGTGCTACGCTGCGAGCCCAAAAATACCTTCACTTTTTCAACACTTCGATCTGGATATACCCTTTATTCTTATACTCTATGCCATGAACCTAAATGACTTCATAACTTTGTTGAAACAATGCGTTCTAAGTTGAAATCAAGAATTAGCACCTTGATCCTTTGTAAACTCAAAACAATGACTTCAATATTGGAACAAACATGCCAACCTCGTTGCATTCAGTTATACAATCAACACCCACAAATAGTATCAGATCGGGCCTGACTGTGTTCAATAATAGTCTCTAAAACACTTGTCCATTTACACACATTAACTCAAATGCACAAAGACCAAAAAGATACACGGGTTAATGGAGGATAAATTCTCACAATTCATATTAAACAAATAATTTGTACAAGTCTGACCTGATTTACATTGTTTGGCCCTTTCTATCTCGTGAACCTGTCTCAAGTCTCTCTTTTCCTTTCTTAATTCCTTGGCCTCTTCTATTCCTTTATCTACATACTAATCATTACATATTTCTCTATATACAATAGAATGATTTTGTTGAGATCTCCTAAAGGTGGATTCAATCTTTCATACAAGGAAAATATCTAATCTAGTCTAAGATTTCTAACTCCTCAACAACTCACTCAAATAAGATGATTAATTACATGTTGATGAGGAACAACTTCCCCATTTCCTAAATAAATCTCTATTTAGACTAGAAAAATAAATCACTACCTTTAATTATCTGATTTAAATTAAATTAAGGGAACCCACTCCCTTTAGTAAATTCCAAAACCCCTCTTAGGTCTTACAACCAATGATTGACTTTTGGTTTATGTTCCTACATCAAAACACGTGCATGACATTTACTTTCACTTTTTTGATATTAACTTTTACTATTCTCTCAATTTATAGAGAAAAAATGACAAAGAAATTCAAGTGAATGTTATCCACATGTTCTTCCACTTTTCTCATGAATGACCCCTACCACAAGTATCTTCTTTTGAACATTGAAGGATTTTATCAGCAATCACCTTTTTAAAAGGCTTGGAAAAATTTGAGGGATCTTTCACCTCGACCAAGTGCATCTCCACTTCTACTCAAAATATCCATAAGTAACCTGGTTCATATTTCTCTTTTCTTCTTCATAAGATACATATGAGTGAGAATAATCAAAGCCAGCATAATCCTTTCTTGTCTTTTTGGCCTTTCTTTCCATCTATCTCAAGCTCAGAGTTGAGATTGTTGTTGTCTTGCTAAATGAAATAACATAGCTTATTGTTTTCGAGTAGTTTATTATACATTTTATTGTATATAAATATTCTTCATCAATTGATATTTGAAAAATAAGTATATATTTTATGTATTCAATAGATATGAAATAAAAATAACACTTGAATTATATCTTGAATTTTTATGGTTAACTTATTACAACTCACTGTGGAGGAGATGTTTTAGTGTCCATAAATGAATGAACATTTAAATGTTGGCTTAGTATAAGGGAGATGTTGTAGTGGTTGCAAATGAGTGTAAACATTTAAATGTCCACTTAATATGGGAGAGATATTATAGTGTCTATAAAGTAAAGCATTGGATCAAAAAATAATAATAGCAAAGCATGATGTTGACTTAATTGAAAAATGTAATAAAACATAAACAAATCATAAAAATAATAAATCAATTGAATACACTTTATTGTATTATAATTTTGTTTTATCAATAAAATTACAAACAATATTTTGCAAGAAAAAGTCATGATATACATATCATATTAAAATAAATGTAAACAACATAAACAAGTACCCCAAGGAAGATTGCAAGAAAAGTCATGATATACATATCATATTAAAATAAATGTAAACAACATAAATAAGTACGGCAAGGAAGATTAATTGCATAAAAAATTATAATCTAATTCTATAGTATTGCTTTAGCAAGAACTAATAAATTGAGATGTGAAGTGGATAAATTAATTGCTAACTTAGGAATAAGGAAACATACATAAAAGTGGAAAGTAACTCCTAGTAAATATATTTATCTACATCTTATTCCTATCCATTTTTTACGCAAAGTCTTACTTATTACATTATTTATTTATATGTTATTTACCTCAGTATGAGCTATTTTCAAGAATTTTATTTTTGCACGGTTTTCTTGCAAAGCAATAAAAAATCACTATACAAATATTTAAAAATCATGCATGAATATTGCAACCATATCCATAAATTATGACATAAAATATGTGAGACAAATATCAACATGGCATTATTTTGTGCAAATATTGAAATAAAGAATTTAAAAATATGAATATATCCATATATAGAAATGTGAAATTTACATAAATATAAATAAGATTATTAAGAATCAGCGAAGATCCATTTTAACTCCAATCTACCAAGCATGGAGAGGAATCAATTCAAATTTCTAGAGGTGCAAACCTATTCTCAAGCTTTACACTCAAAATGAGTTTTTCATCTTGAAAGATTTGATCCCTCTAGATACATGAAACCAAAATTATACACACACAAAAAATTAATTGTCTATTACACGAAAAAGCACACAAATACATGACACATATGCAATGCTTATGAGATCCAACAAATTCCAAATTATGAGAAAATCTCTCAACAAATTCCAACAACCAACAAACCTAATATACTAATATACTATTGTAAGCATTAATTCTAAGCCCCTCTCTTAATGCTTACATTAGATAATTAACATTACAAGATTAATACAAGAATCACAAATTACAATTCACATATAAGTCACATCTATCTAATATGGCCTTCATTCGCACTTCTACCCACTCTGAAATCTCACAGACCAGACCCTTTCTCCACCACAATCTTAGGGCTTCTCACTTGACTCATTTAAGGTAAATTTGTCTCTAACCATGGTTGACTTACTTGTAAGATCAACAATATTGACAAACTCTACTCGTAAAAGTTGTCAACTAATGAACCACTTTATGGCCCTACCACCATCTACCACCATCTCTTGAATATTTGACTTTTGGCTATTCATTAATTGCCAGAAAAGCCATCTCGATACTGAATATATTTAAAAGTTGATAACACAACTTAACATGTCTAACACACAAAGATCTTATACTATAACATACAGTTATTATTCAAAGTATCTCGAATATCACTAACAACAAACTCTAACATTACATATAAACACAATCGAATTAATAATATATTTAAAAGTTTTTGAATACCAAGTACCACTAATTTAAATTATGCCACACTATTTAATATTTGGTTTTACACTATTTTAAAAAATTTGAAAGAAAATAAAAAACATACGACTTAACAAAATCGCTGATACAAATCATGTCAACAAAACCCATATTGCTTATTTTCTCCTTCGCTAACCAATTCTGAACAACACCAATTCATACTGAGAACAAATGAATAAAATAACATTGAAACTACACCAGCCAACAAATTTGTACCTTGATGGAAATTATAAAATTCTAGTAGCAAAGAATTTTCACCATTATTATTTGTTGGAGTTACGATTGCAGTTACATCAAAATTTTTAGGTGTTAGTAAACAGACACATCGCTAGATTTAAGTACATGCCACGAAACACACAGAGAATGTTGACCTTCTACACTGCCATTAACGGAGCCAACAATCTCCACCAACACACACGAGGAGCATTGACCTTCTACACTACCATTAACAAGGAGCCAACAATCTCCCCCAAAACAAACCCAACATTATCATTCGTCATAGGCTCTTTTGTATCACGCTCGAGATGGGTTGCGTAATCGCTCAACAATCCAAAGAATGCTTCCCAAATAATGCTTTCTTATTTGATGTGCCATCCGGTAAGACCACGTTCTTTGGGTCTCGTTTCCTGTCTATGGGCAGAGGAGGGTAGTGTATGAGCGCCTCAGAGAGATAGATATGTAGATAATACATCTGATTCACCAACTTGCAAATTTAGTATGCTTCAACACCTTTATAGTCGATGAAATTTAAATACCTGTACCTAAGCCACGAGCTCACATGAAGCATGGAAAGTTCACCCGCTGCAAACATCTTTTAAATTATCGCCCGCATGAGAGCAAAGTGGTGAGACGTCCACCCCAGTTATCTACAAAGGCACTGAGTGTGTCACAAAACTACCACCAACCATAATCCAATGAGTATGAAGATGGAGAACAAGAATTCGGCCAGTTTAGGGTGTATCAATTGCATTGCCACTTGCATTTTTAACAGATGCACAAGGATTCAATACATCAAATATAGATTGTTCCAACTTGATTTTCATTATATGTCCATCAACAGAAGGCATTTTGGTCTCCACAAGATGATAGATGTTGTTTTGTTCGAGCTCTTTAGTAACTTGGTTTGATTTTACAAATTGTAAAGTAAATTATTGTTAGAAAAATTTTCAACTACCAATAAACATAATTTATCAATATATTGTTATAAACTTTCATTTTAAATAATACTTAATAGATTTAAAATTAAAATAAATTTGGTATTCTAAAGTTAGATAAATCTTAAAATATATTTACAATCTATGATAAATAATTTTTTAAATTATTCTAAAATCTATATTATATTCAACTTAATGTTCAGATTTACAATCAAAATGAGTTAAATTACAAAAAAACAATAAAAATGTGTACTCTGTAACCATTGGTCATAATAAACTTCATTTACATTTTCATATTCTAGAATATTTTCCAAATCTACCTTAAAATTCAAGTAAACTACAAGGAAGGCTAAGAATTGTCTGGACGGCTAAAAGTGGCCGAAATCTGGACAAAAAGATTTCAAAAAATCTTGTAGAGGCATTGTTTAAATAGTGTTTTTGATGGTGGAAATGGAGTCATCATCAAAAAAGTCTAAGACACCTAAAATTTTAGAGTTTAACAACTATAACTTGGATTTACAAAAATCCTTGCCTGATTTTTTCTAAATATAACCAGAATTTCAATAACTTTGAGTGCAACTCCTCCATTAGTTAAACTACGACATTCGTAATCAGACAATCAATGTAAGTCGCATCAAACACCAGCCAAACGATCGCCCAATGCATCCATCCGTGTAGTTCAGTGAAAAGGCCCATTTTTATTTGCGCCAATTATTATTACAAAATGTGAAAATACTTGGAAGCACGATGTTCACCAACCGCGAGGCTGTCAGCTTCAAATCTAGAAGCAGATACAAATCGAGTCACAGTCCCACCGACAATGGGACAGGTAAGAGATAGTGTAACATATCAATAACAGTATTGCTTTATCATTTGTTTTTTGTGCCTGCTTTCTCAGCTGACAATGTCTTTATTCAGAGAGCTGAACTTGTACATTCAGGAAATATTTAAAAATCTACTTTAGAAAGCTTTTTTTTATAATCTAAGTTAATATATTTCATATTAAGAATATACCTATTACATTAAAATTCATTATATTATGTTACTTGATAGAATTCTACCCATGGTTCAAATCATTCCTCTAATCAACAGAAATAACCCCAATTCACTATCATTTCTAAGACGTATTTCTGCCCCTACTGATGATTTTGAAGAGGGAAACATATAATAGAATTATCTGCAATTTGTAACAGACCAACCAACATTTCTTGGTCAACTATCTTGTAGAAGGAAACCTTATATATCTTATTTTGAGTGTTAATAATATATAATTATTATATTTTTTTTAAAATATAATAAATAGAAAAAGTAAGTTAAAGAAAAAGGTAATTGAAAGCAGCATAACTCATTGTTTCTTCATAAGAATAATTAAAGACATGTATAATTTATTCACATTTTTAATATATTTAGTATTTAAAATATAATAAAAAAAATTAATGTAAATTATAAATAAATATTTTAATATGTATGAGTAATAATATTATATATTATATTTAAAAATATATTTAGTGAAATAATTTTTTTATTATTTTTAATGTAGTTTTATAAATAAAAATATTTCACTATTTTATATTAGGTAAAATATTAATGTATACATAGTTAAAAAAATCTATGTGGATATTGTATAAAGTAATTGAAAAAATTAATTTTTATTAAATTGAGATGCTTATAAGGTTCATTCTACAATAGAGTATGAGGATTTGTCACTTGTCTTTTAAAAATAAATACTTGAAATAAAAAAACATTATATGTACAATTTCATTGTGCTTAATTGGTTGGTAGATATTTCACTTTCACTATTGAAGTAGTAAATATAATATTTCGATGTCTATGTTATATGATATAATTAAAAAAAATGAATATTTTGAATATCCATATTGACTAATATATTTCAATATGAACTCTCTATATATAAGGTTTGCATATAATAAAATTTGATCCCTCTTGGCTCTTGGTAGATTAGTGGTTGAGATGGATCTATATTGATATTTAAAACATTTCAAATAATCTCATTATTTCCCACATGTATAAAATACACAGTGATGGAGTGTACTGTTAAGGCACTCCTTGAGCTTGAAACTTCTTGGGTAAAATCCAACCATGTTAAGGGCTAGTGTGGCCCACTCAACTTAACAAACAAAAAAGTTATTTTACAATTTTGACTTTTTAAGGTATAGTTTTTGGTCAATTTTATATAAAATCCAACAAAGATTTATTGGAATTGCAATCCAAGTATCCTAGGAGATTTTCTAAACAATGATAGATTTGACTATATATAGAGAAAACAAATCCATCAAGCACCAAGGGCTGAGATGGAGATGAATCAAATCTCTCAAGGCAAATATATTTTCAAGTTGTTGCATTATAACATTGGTTTGCACCTCAAAATATTTTATTCCTATAAAAACTTGCTAGATCCTTACTTCAAATAAATCTATGTTAATTAAATATATTTAAAATCCATAATAAATAAACTTTCAAAATATTTAAAAAATTATAATCAACTTAAAAACGCCCATTTCATAATAATATCTATTAGATATTCAAATTTACAATTAAAATAAATTAAGTTTTAAGAAACCTAATAAAAATATATACTCTATAACCATTAGATACTCAAATCTAAAATCAACCTTTTTTTTTTCCATATAAACATTTATTATAAAAATTTTAATCATAGTAAGAACTTCATTATTATTTTACGTTTATATATATATATATTTTATTTATTTTGAATTCATAACTTCACATTCATAGGACATATCATTACAAAAATTTTAATCATAATAAGAATTTCATTACTTTTTTTAAATTCTAAAATATTTCCAAAATATTCTAATTAACTTGAGGAATTTCCCTGAAAGTTATAGAAATTCCTGGCATATTTAAAGAAAATCTGGTAAGGATTTATGTAAATCCAAGTTATAGTTGTTAAACTTCAAAATTTTAGGTGTCCTAGAAGTTTTTGATGCCGCTGAATCTTTTAGCCATCGAAAACAAGATTCAAGCACTGCCTCTACAAGATTTTTTGAAATTATTTTACCAAGATTCCAGCCATTTTTAGCCGTCCGGACAATTCCTCGCCCTAAATAAACGACTCCATAAAATTTAGCTAAAAGTACACTCCCTTTCTCAGTTATCAGAAAATCAGTCTAAATCGCACCATACACTGGCCCAACCATCGCCCAGTGCATCCATCCCTGTAAATTTCAGTGGAAAGGCCCAATTTTGCTTCGTACCAATTATTATTACAAAATGTTAGCAACACTAGGAAGCCCGATGTTCACCAACTGCGAGGCTGTCAGGTCCAAATCTAGCAGCAGCAGATACAAATCGAGTAACAGTCCCACCAGTAAGAGATACGGTAACATAACAATAATAATATTGCTTTATCATTTGGGTTTTGTGCCTGCCTGCCTTCTCAGCTTTTGACAATGTCTATTATTATTATGATGTAACCCTATGAACTTAAAAGGAAATATTGATATTTATGCTGGGTATCAGACCAGAATTTTGTTTCAATGGGACCTGTGACTCCTGACCTCTCTGAACAGTACTTGTTTTGGTTCAGTGGAGAGATGCCACCCTTGTGTTCAATACTCATCCTTGTGTGACTTGAGTGAAGGATACATACACTCTTAAAAATAATTGGGAGACGATTGTAAAAAAAATAAAAATTGTTTCAGTTTATAATGGAAATTTAGTCCAAATATTACAGAATGGTGACGCCATGCGATGTTTTCATTTATATTAGCATTTTATTTATATAATTACCGGTAAATACTTATAAAAATCAATAATAAACATTAAAATATTTAAAATATGAAATTAAAAAATTTAATTATTATTTTTATATTATTATTATTATTAAAAAATAAAAAAAGGTTTAATATACAAGTTAAACATATATATATTTAAAAACATGTAATAATATTTTTACCTATAGAAGTTTACTACATTTTATTATGAATATTTTTAGTTGTTTTTTCAAAGGAAAAAAACTCACCATTTTTTACTAAAAACAAAAGATAGTTACAAATGCATGGATCTTGTGTCCCAAAATTTTGATTACAACACAGAAGGAGTAAATAGATCTATTAGAGATTGTTTATCACTAAATACCTGAGGCAAAATGGAACCTAAAGAAGCTAACATAATAGATCTCTTTACAAACTGCTATGCCAAGAAAAACTGAAATAGATTAATTGATCATTTTCAAGAGAAGAAACAATAGGAAAAAAAAGACCGAAAATCATTTTCAAGAGAAGAAACAACAGGAAAAAAAAGACCGAAAATAAACCAACTCTCGAGAGTCGACTGGTAGGAGGAACGTCCCTAATGATTTAGGAAAACGCCTCTCTAGAGAGGAACAAAGCAAACAAATTCATCGGATGGAATGAGCAACAAGACCACACGAAATGAGCAAAGGTTGGAGCTTAAGGAGCAACATATTGGTAGAGGTTGCCCCATCAAACCAACATATGACCAGATTGCAAAAGGCTAAAATAGAAAACCAGATCGAAAGTAGCCAAATTGAGCATGGAAAAATGTGTTAGAAGGCAATCTAGCTCAAGCACAGAAGAATATCTTAAGCAAATTCCTGAAAGCAAATCAATCCCAGGGCTACAGAGCATCCACGCTTAGACAAAACATCAGCTTCTCTGTTTCTCACGAAAAATGTGGGAGACCTGATTCTCTATTTCCAATGAAGGAGGGTTGGAGTCTGAAAATTGCTACAATCATTGATCCAATCAATAATTACCTTAGAGTCCCCAAAAATCATAATATCCGACAATCCAATCCAAGTAGTACAAAAGCGGGTGCCCCATAATGCCAGAAGCTTAACCTCGTTGTTCGAACCCTTACCATTGTACCAAAATAAGTTGAAATGATGAACAGGGTCCAGATAGATAGTCATACCACAGCCACATAACCCGAATGAGTTGGTGCCATCGAAGAAGCCAACAGGGAAAGAAGTCCAGAGGTCTATAGAAGAGCGAGGGGAGCAAGGTGAAAAGGGGGCTCAACAAAGAATTCCTTATAGAACACCACGATCGAAGAGCTAATCCTTAAAATTTTTGATTGAATGGAATCAAAGATAACGACATTACGGGCTCTCTAGATGCCCCACATAAGAAAAAATGGGAGACTCTTGAGGATTTTATGAATAGAAAACCAATGATGGAGGCAATCAAATATATGTGACCAGATCGGAACAACATTGGAATCGAGGAGTCTATGCACTTCAAGCCAAACCGATTTAGAAAAAGGTTAATAAAGGAAAAGGTGTGTGATCTCCTCACCATGTTCCCTGCAAAGGAAGCAATGTCCCAAACCCAAAAAACCTGTCTTGGGAAGGTTATCCTAGGTCAAAATTTGATTATGGGCCACCAACCATAAGAAGCATTTGAGCTTCAGGGGCACCTGCCAACTCCACAACCTAGGCAGCCAACAAGAGGACAAAGCCAACTCCACTTGTTGATTAATGATGTTATAGGCTTCTTTTACAATGATTTGACCTTTGTGAAAGATTCCCTTCCAATTAATTTGTCCTCTGAAAGAGATAGAGAGATCCCATCTAGTTGCAGATTATGAATATAATCTATCCATTCTAGAGAAAGATGCACCAAGATGTTCAACATTTCGGTATCCATCCAATGTGTTGTAGAGGCACTTGCTTCAAGAAAGACTGATATATCCTTGAGCCCGTGAATGTTCACACCATGGAGAAAAGTAATCAGAGGAAAAGAAATGGAGTGACGACCTTCCATACCTGAGAAGATGTCAAGACCAATTTTCATAGAGGATCCATTGCCAATGTTCCAAGACAAATTGGCTAGGAACCAATGTTTGGTTAGGAGCATACTTCTCCAAGATTGGGAAATCCTTGTTGTCATTGGAGTACCATCTCAAATCCACCCCTCAATGTCCTTGTTTTTAAGATATTTTAGTTTAATGATCCCGCCCCAAATTCCTTCTCCATTGACAACTCTGCATAAATTCTTAAGGAGAAGTGTTAGGTTGAAATTTTCCATGTTTTTGAGGCCCCAACCTTTAGAAACAACATGACTGGATAGCATATCCAACCTAACAAAATGGATTTTCTTGTCATCTCCTCAACAAAAAAACTCGAAGGAAATGGGAAAAAATGTTATTAATCTTGTGGAGGTCGCCCTTGGGGATTTTATAAATATGCATCCAATAGATTGATATGCTCTACAAAATTGAATTAATTAGAATGAGCCTTCCACCTAAGGAAAGCCATTTATGGGACCATAAGGAGAGTCACTTCTCCAACTAGTCAATCAACTAGGACCAAACATTATGATCTGGATTTAAACAGGAACACAACAAATTGCAGAGATAACCATAAATATAGAGATGTAGCAGAAATAATACTTCATATCATTAATGTAAAATACTGAAATATGCTTACAAACATAAATGGAAATAAACTAGCTCGGGTGATGATAGCTTATCTCTGAGGAGAGATGTGGCAGCTACATGCCTCTGAACTATCTTAAAATGAGGCTCGAAGGCCTATTTATTGTTGAGAAACAATGGAAAACCCTAAACATCCAAAAACCTAACCCTAGGAGATGAAGCGCCAAACTATGGGTCCCTTTTTGGGTAAATTGGTACATCAACTTCTCGGGGTCGTAACTTTGGCATACGATCTCAGTTTGATGCACACAATACCTCGTTAGAAAGATATATTCAAGGAATACAACTTTGGGATGAGAAATATTAGTCCATGGACTCAAGTTGCTCCCAATTTTTCCAAAAAACTTTGTTTAGGGCCTCAAAACGGCTCTAGAAGTTCAGGACCTGAAAAACTGCTAAAAATAGTAAACTGTGCTACAATTAAGGAAATTGAAAAACTGAAAGAGACAGTTGTGGGGGTCCAAGTGGGATAGGCAGGTGGTCACCAACATCCACCTGGATCACATTGTTCCCATATCCAATCGGTTTCAGGGCAAACCCCAGATAATTGAAACCCACCTCGAAAGGGATGGATTGAACTCCAAACATAGCAACAATTTCTTGCATTATTTCCCCATCATGATCTAGTGATATCAAAACTATTTTTTCTTTATTCATGACGAGCCCAGTTACCTATCCAAAGTCGAGGAGAATATCATGAAAAACCATCCACTCTCTGATATGTGATTTCCTGATGGCGAGGGCATCATCAAAAAACATTAGATGGGAAAGATAGATGTTTTTTGTTAGGCTGCAACCAAAGAATTTTCCTTGTACCCTCGTTGCAATAATGCTTCTGCTCAAGCCGTCAATAACCAATAGGAACACAAGGGGAAAGAGGGTGCACCCTTTTCAAAGGCCTCTCGATGCTGAAAAGAAATTTTTGGGAATTCCATTAATCAAGATGGAAAAATTGGCTGAAGAGATAGAGGCCTTTATCTAGTCTAACATGATCAGACCAATGCTAATCGTTGATAGAATCATCCATAAATATTCCTAGTCGACACAGACAAAGTCTTTGGAGAGGTTGATCTTAATCAAACATGCATCATTGTCTCTAGTTTTAATGGAATGAATGCACTCTTGTGCAATTCCCAATACATCATGAATTTGACGCTTCTTAAGGAATCCAAATTGCTCTGGAGAGATGTATCTGGAAAGGATTGGTTTAATCTGGATGGCAATTGTTTTGGAAATGAGTTTACATATCGTGTTGCAGAATGAAATAGGATGAAAATGCGATAAGGTAGTCAGATCCATGGTCTTTGGGATAGGGCTAAAATGTTGCATTCACTGCCCTAGAGACCCTTCCAAGTATCCTAGACTCCTCCACTAAATTTATGACTTCATCAATCATGATTTCTTGAAAATGAAGAAATAATTCTATGCTCCAGCTGTCTAGATCTGGACTCTTGCCCCCGACCAACTCTTTAAGGGTCAATAGAATTTCGTCTTTGTCAACTGAACGTTCCAGTAGGGAGTAGATCTCTGAGTCAACCATTTGTGGGTATAGGGAAACAAAGTCCATATATTTATGAGAGGAATGAGAATCTCTTACTCTCATAGATGATTGAAAATATTTGAATGCTTCTTTTTGGATGTCATTTTTTCCACAAAGAATTTCCCCAACATCATTCTTGATTTGCGAGATATAATTTTTCAAACAATTCTTGGAAGTCTGGCTATGGAAATATATATTATTTTTATCCCCTTCATTGATCCACATCTGACAACTCTTATGTTTCCATTCCTCTACTTGAAGCAAAAGTATTTGTCTTTTTCTTATGTCCAATCCTACTAATTTATGTTTGGAAGCCTCATGGAAGTAGTCTACTGAATGTGGATCTTCAAGAGATTTAATTTGGGCATCAATTTGTATAATTTCTCTAACCCTAGTTTTCTTTTATGACAAGCCCAACTCCATACCACCTGTTTTATCTTTTTTAGCTTAAGATAGAGATTGTCCATAGCTGAATTTCCAATGCTTAGATTATATTTTGTCTAGAAGTCACGAACCGTTGAAGTGAATTTTGGATCTTTCAGCCAAAAGTGATTAAACTTAAAGGGAGTGGGCTTCCCTTTTGATATCTTTATCTAGGCCAAAAATATAGGAAAATTATCAAATATTTACGAAGGAAGAATCCATGAACTCAAATTGGTGAGATAATTAGCTAGACCTTTCTTCACAAAGAAGCAGTCTAGTCTTTTTGAAATGCCATAAGATTCCCATCTATCATTCCTCCATGTTAGGCCAATTATGGTAGGCTTAATATCTGTGAAAGAGTTCCCGAAAAACAGATCCTTCAAGTGCGTTGCAAGAGAGTCTGGAACACTTTGCTCGCCCTAGACCTTTGAATTCTCCAGAGTGAGATTGAAATCTCCTACTAGTATCATGGATTCCAAATCCAATATGCAACATTTTCAAGTTTGATCCATTGTTCCTTCCCGTTTCGATATGGAGCATAAACATTGATTATCCAAAATATAGAAGAAATCCCTATGTGGAACACTCATAGGATAATGCTCGCTGAAGATTTATAAGCTTTAAAACAGAAAGTTTCGGGATTCCATTGAGCAACCTAGCCTCCGGACCAGACACAGGCACTAGTGGCGCAGACATGCCAATTGGGACATAATTGTAGGATAAATTCCCAATACTTTTCCTTACTGAGCATTGTCTCTTGTAGGAGTATGATATCTAGATTGTGAATCTCTAGGATGATTTTGAGGGCTCTTATTTTTTGGAACGAACCAAGGCCCTAAATTTTAAGGGACATTATGATCATTCTGGAGATGACTACGGGTGACATCGCTTTATGGTCCCGAGGCGCTGATAGGGACACATCAAGATGCCCAACCTTGATGTATGAGAGATCAAGAGAAGATGATGTCTTCCCCACCAGAGGCTCTTTAAATTGATCTAAGAGATTTGAAGGAACCATAGTGCAGTTAGATTTTTTTTTTATATTTGGCTACAAGCGAAATATAGTAATAACTTATAAATTAGCAAGAGTTGAGATGTTGTTGGAGAAGGGGGATGTCTATTATTATAACCTTATCATAATAAGTCAAGCATGTCCCTTTACAGGAATGAAACCAAGGTGAAGGGGATAACAAACCCTACTCCCAACCATCCAAGCTACCAACTTAAGATTTTCAAAAGTTATTTGTTAGCCATTAAAGTTGTCTTGCCATTAAGAACACAAAAAATTTAAAAACTCAACTTTCAATTATACTAAAGATTAACTTTGAAATAAAATATAATATTATATTAACGATTGAAATATCTTGCCATTAAAAACACCAAAAAATCATAAAGTTCAAATTTTAATTATATTAAAACTTAACTTTAAAATAAAATAAAATATTATATTAAGGTCGTTATGATTATGAATACAACAAATCTCCATT
>APFE031585668.1:0-28434 GCA_000404065.3 Pinus taeda | reverse complement strand
CATATTTGAAATGTTTTATAATTTTTTTTAATGAGATATGCATAGCGTTAATTGTAGATAGATAGGTTAGAAAAAAATGTATTACAAATATTAAGCTTTCGTATTATGATTAATTAAATATAAATATGAAATTCTAAATATGAATCATTATTTTACTTTATATGGTAAATTGGATCAATTTTTTTTTTAAGGTTAGACAGTTTATATTACTTTAAAAAATATGTGCATAACATACCTTCATAGACTACCACTTTGCCACATGGAAAACTATACTAGTAGCAGAAGTTCAAAATTTTAACATTGCATATTGCATATGTTATAAGTCTATCATACAAACCAAAAGTAAAACTATAATAAAAAATATAGCAAAAATATACAATCTTAGCTATAAGTGTCAAAATAAGAGATCTAAACGGTAAATCTGGCTCACTTGATCATGAGTAACTTGTAGGAGAAACCATCTGTATAGGTGGAACACGATCACTATCATTATTAGAGGATGTGAAGGAAATATTTTCCAATTTCTTAGCCAACACAAAAACTTTTTTATCCAACCTTTCCAACTTGTCCATCATTTCAAACATACACACACGAATTTCTTGTTGAGTATCTACATGGTCTATGAGGATTCTACCCATGAGAGTCTTGATGTGCCAACTTGCATATAAGAGGATTAATGAACCTAAATTGAATTGCCTATTTCAGGTATCCAATTCCTAATATCCTGATTATTCTCATGATCTATTATATATCTATGTGTATGAAGAACTTCATTTCCAACCTCAAACATGATTCTTTGAAACTCCTCAGGCATGAATTCCATATGTCTAGCTATGGAGTGACATGTTGCAGTTTACACACATATTTGAGTAGAGGGCAGAGGAGAGTCAAGGAGGGCCATTGGAGCATCTCTTTCTCTTCTTTCACCACTGCAACTAGTGGAAATCCATTGTTGAGCCATGGAGAGGAGTAAGATTGAGAAGAGGATAATAGAGGTAGAATCACAGAGAGAAAAACTAGAGGTAGAAGCTAGAGAAAAAACACACAATGGAGACAAGGGAGGTTTTGTGGGAAAGACCATCCCGACACCATTGGAAGAAACCACAAAATGAGATAAGGGAAATTTGTGTAAACTCATAACCATCCTCACAAAACCAAGAAGTGTATGAGTGACACAGAAACCCACCCTGAGTAGGCTGAATTAGGAAAAAGCACTGGAAAAATAGCTTGAAACCGACAAACAAACCCAGAGCTAGAAAGAATACCCAAAGCCAAGTGAAACAAATTCACATGCAAAGGTAGAAATAAGGGTCCAAATAGTAATAGCATAGCTATATAACATTGTGAAAACTAGAACACTAAACCTAAAACCGAGTTGTAGAACAGTTTGAGGGCCAATGTCCATGAACCTATAACTTCCTTTGTTCCAATGAAGAGCCACCACCATGCCTAAGAGTAGGAGAATTGCTATAGACAATCCTGCATTAAGCTACCAACCCACCGTCCTTCCTCTTATGGAACTCTGATATAAGGATACATCCACATGGGATCCAAAAAAACATAGAGTAGCTTCGTTAAACAAACAAAAGACTAAAGGAAACAAGAAAATCGACTTGGCATGCTTTTTCTTTCAATAACCCAAAATCCTAACTATATCCTTGTGATTCCACCTTGTATCATGATAAGCCACATTTGCTCCAATCGCTTCCATATTTAAGCTCGAGGTCAGTTTGAAGGTGGAAGACTAGAGTAGGAAATTTTCACAAGACTCCCATGCAATAATATTTGTGATTTTGACAACCTCCCATGGTCTAACCACACCCAACTTGAATTGAATGTGTACCTTCATGCGTGCAAACTGCAAATTGGGGGCTATACTACCACCCTAACTAATTTCCTTGGCACTAATTTCAAGTCAAAGGTTGAGATCTTATAGATAAGCACCCTCTATGAGGAATGGTAAAATTGATCTTATAATATATGTATGTTTATTAAATTATATATTGTAAAATATTATGGTTACCAATATGAATCATTATTATGATATTTTAATGTACAATATAACAAATTGAATTGAATTGATTTATTGTTTTATTACTTTTTACTTTTATTACCTTTTTTAACTACTCAACATTATGTTTTTTTTTTTTTTAAATCTAACTTTTTTACATAGGCTAAAACATCTCCCACATATTGAGTTGTAAATAGCTGTCTGTTGGAGCAATTATAGTCAGTGTATGAAGACGATGGTTGAGGGTATTAAATGTTATTTTTTAAACAAAGGTTAGTGAACACCTATTTGGAAATGTCTTTGAAGTCTTCACATTTATGATTTATGAATTTTAAATGTGGTTTCCATATCTGCAAAGATATTATTAAGTAATTAAGTCTAGTACTAATGGTTGTGATATAGAATGTTATAATCCTCACCTAAATTCTATTCTTGTAAATGACATATTGAGTTCATAAAAAATATATTGTTATAATGATTTTGAATATTAATATTAAATAGTAAGAAATTTCACAAATAAAAATAATTTTCAGAACATGATGGACATCCATGCCTATTTTGAGATTTCAATAAAGGAAGAATCTTCAAAGACTTACATAAGTTGGAGTGGAATGTGATTTTGTCATTGTTACTATCTAGCTTCACTAATTATTTATTTATTTTTTTCATATAAAATCTTTATTTTCTTAATTTATAAATTTAAAATAATATAATATATAATAAACTATTTCATTTTTTCCCAAAAAAAAATTAAAATTTTATATAAATTCATAATATTATTAACATTCAACATAAATTTTTAATTAAACATATTATATTAAAGAATAAAAAAATATAATACAACATATATCAATGTTGAGCTTGGGGTATGTCTTAAAATTGAATTTGCTTAGCTAAGAGCTAGTTTTCTTGGTCCTAAAAAATGAGCTAACTGTCCAAGACTTAAAGTCATCTTGCTGGAGTGAAAGCCTGCAGCGTGATTTTCTTTGAATACTGAGGTTCAACAGTAAGTTTCCGGGGTGTAACCCACGAGATGAGGGTTCAAATCTCATTGAGTATATATATGACCTGTTGTGTTTTGGCTAGAAGAGTAGGCCGACCTCTCGGCTCTTGTTGAGGCATAAGTTTTGGGGCTTGCTTGCAGGTGGTTGCACCTAGTCTAGGTTTATAGTGACAGCCAATTAGATTTGATCCTGGATTTGTTCAAGATAAACTCTCACTAGTTACCAATTATCCTAGATTAAAAAAAAAAATGTGTAAACCTGTATTCACGAATAATAGCCAATCCTCACTAATCACTACTAAGTGATAACTGAATTATGAAAATTTTGACAACGAACACTATAAAAAAAAACTTATACCAACTTATACTACACTCTCTCACATGTATCTTTTGCTCTCAAAAAACTTATACCAACTTATACTACACTCTCTCACATGTATCTTTTGCTCTACGAAATGAGAGAATGATAAAAGTTAATGACAAAGCAAAGCAAATAAAAGTCATCGGCATGTTCTTCCACTCTTCTCACGAAAGACCCCCAACTCCGAGTATCTTCCTCTGAACATCGAAGGACTTATCAACAATCACCGCTTTAGAAGGCTTGCAAAATTTGAGGGCTCTCTCACCTCGGCCAAGTGCATCTCCACTCCTACTCAAAATAAATATACATAAAGTAACCTCCTTCATATCTCTCATTTCTTCTTTATAAGTGATATATGAGTGAAAATAATCAAAGAAAGCACAATCCTTTCCGCTATCTTTGGCTTTACTTCCCATCTATTTCAACTTCAGAGTTGAGATTATGGTTGGATTACTGAATGAAATAGTATAGCTTACTGTTTTGGAGCATTTTATTATTTGTGTATTATTATAAATTTTATCCGTATATTAATATTTTTATTAATTTAATATTTGAAAATTAATTTGCAAATTTTATATATTTAATAGATGTGAAACAAAATTAAACATTTTCACTTTATATTTTGAATTTATGTGGTTGATTTATATTTTAAATGTATGTATATTTTATTCTGGAATTTATAATCATTTATAAAAAATGACTGCATACTTACTATAAAATGATGAACTTTTATATTATATTTCTTAAATACTTTATTATTAACTTAAATTATATATATATATATATATATTATTATATATTATATATATATATATATTAAAATTTGCTATTAACATAAACTAAATTTCAAAATAAAATCAAAAATATAAATTCATTACTTTACAATTATATAAAATTTCATCATAAAAATTTCATTTAACATTTATTTTTTAATTCCAAAATATTTTCAAAATCTATACTAAAATGCACTCCCTTCAGACACCATAAAAAATCAATCTAAAAACGCACCATACACTATACACTAGGCAAACGATCACCAAGTGCATAATGTTCGTACCAATTATTATTACAAAATGTGAGAAACACTTGAAGCACACTGTTCACCAACCGCGAGGTTGTGTGGTTCAAATCTGGAAGTAGATACAAATCGAGTAACAGCCCCACCGGCAATAGCACAGGTAAGAGATATGGTAACATAACAATAATAATATCGATTTATCATTTGGATTTTGTGTCTGCCTTCTGAGCTTCTGACGATGTCTTTATTGGGTAACCATAGAAACTTAAAAGAAAATACTGATCTGAATCCAAAGAGGTGAATTTAATTTACTGTAAATTTAGAAAGCATTTTAGAATTTTACAATCAAGAGTGAGCTGAATTTAAATTATTCTTTTAATATTAAGAATTATTTCTTTAATATTAAGAGCGCGCTGAATGTTAATTTGGGGGAGTTCAATTAGCAATGGCCATGGAAATGAACTCTAATGAAATCTAAAGTCTTGGGTTCAAATCTTGTGCTATCCCCAATTCCGGTGAGAAGTTGGACATGATGAAGATGTAGTCCTACCAAACTTAAAAAAAAAAAAAAGAGTGAGCTGAATTTAACTTATTGAGAAATTGAATGACTTCCTACCAAACTTTAAAAAAAAAAAAAGAGTGAGCTGAATTTAACTTATTGAGAAATTAAATGACTCAAGTAAATCTTTTATAACAGATTTTGTTATAAAAATAAGTAAATTGGTAATTTTTTTATTACTAGTTTTAAGGAAGTTTAATCTTTCTTTCTATCCATCATATTAATATTATGTGGTTTTTTGTTTTTGTTATAAATGCAAAAAATATTTTTTGTTAATTATAAGTTTTGTTGTTAGTAATTTTTTATATATATATATATATATATATATATATATATATATATATATATTATATATATATTATTTTACTCTAAAAAATTAAAACATATTCAACCATGTTCATTTTTAATGCTAAACTAATCAATGATTTGGTACAAGTATATATAGTTATTATTTAGGTAATTTCAAAGATTTTACAAACTATGTTAAATTATTTTTGAAAAAATTTCAAGTAGGTTGGCCAAATTCATAACGTATATTGAAGAGAAAAAATAGATCGTAACTTTTAACTTGATGAGCCATTTATAGATAAGAATTTGAAACTCAATTATGTTTATATTCAAGTGTGGATGTATCAAAAGAATCATAACCTTGGTAATCATACATTTGATATTTCCATATCCAACCACAAGATGGATTTGTCTTCAAATCAAAATAATAAGTAAACCCATTTTATAAAAATTGAGATCCATTCCAGTATGTCAACACTAAAGAAACTATATAAAACTCTCAAAATCAAAAGAAAAACAACTATTTCACCTACACAAACAAAAATAATAAGTGTCTTATATAGAATATCAATAAACCATGGGTGTAGACATGTCTTGAGTCTCAACCTTTAAGCTTCAAGGTTCAATGATCATCTTTTATACTTAAGTGTGTACAATCTAGGATCAGATGCCGTGACTAAAAACAAAGATGAGTTTTTCTAATAAATCCAAAAAAAGCTACGAATAAATCTATACCTATCTTAAAGTCTTAATATTATAAGTGTGGCATAATATGATTGTTATTTTGGAATCTCAATAACTTTGTTTGTTTTAGATAATGGTTGTGTTGAGATAAAAAAAAAAATTAAAAGGGTAAATTAAGAAAAATGCCTCGTCAAATTTAACCCTGTGGTTTTGTCAATCACATTTTAAAATATTTCCCAAATTAAACAGAATACAACAATATAGTTTATACACAATGTTGAACTACATGTACTGACAATAAGCTCAATTGAAATTGGAGATGGGATACCAAATAGAAACATTCATTGATGACCTATATTTGCACAGACGATACATGGCCGAGTTCTATTGCCGCTGCTGCTGGTGAATTTGAAGAGGGAACATCGAATAGAATTAAGTCCAATTGTTACAGGCTGACCAACAATCTTGCCAACTATTAGCCAAAGATTAAGATTCAGAGTCTTCAAGCACAATTAATCTGTTACCATGGCCGTTTGGTTTGTCTTTTACGTAGAGGATCCAACCAACCTCAATATCGCTCCGAGGCACATAGTATAGTTTGTCATGTATATTCTTTCTTTGTCATTGAGAGCCAGGAAAAGTTTAGTCCATCATGCCTCTGTATAGGGAGCCCTCCACCATTACATGATCCAAGGCTGGCACTGCAATTGTGGCAGGTACCAAGTGAGTTATCATGTCCTTCTTGGCATAACAGAAAAATTCTGTTTCAATGGGAACTGTGACTCCTGACTTTTCTGAGCAGTACTTGTTTTCGTTTACTGGAGGGATGCCACCCTTGGTTTTCAATAGTCATCTCTGTGTGACTTGACTGAAGGAGACATACACCCTAAAAATTATTGGAAGAACGGTGATGGAAAGTAAATTACTTAGGTTTGTAGATATTGCAGGGTTGGATGTTATTTACTAAGCTAATTTAGCTTATTAGTTTATTGTTTTGTTTTTTTTATTGAATATCATTTTATTTTTAACCAGATGAGAAAGGCAGTAAGCCAATATGATTGCTTTACTGCATAGTGTTTAATATTTACCATTGGAATAGTAAGTTCAGTAGACAACATTGGTCATTTGAATAGTAAGTTCACTAGATAGAGCAAGATAACAGCCCTGCCATAAAGGCCACCTTAGCAAGATAACAGCCCTGCCATAAAGGCCACCTTCCCCATCATTTTAAGTAAATAACAAGAACTAATGATTGATAAAATAAAAGAAATATTAATCTTCAGTCTATATGGGTAATTTGGTCCAAAGAACTTCACATTACAGAATGAAAATTTTCATTTTTTATTTTTATAATATTATATTAAAATAAAACTAAAAACATATATATATGTAGAATGAATTTTTTCACGTCCTTTTTTCTGGTAAATTTTAATCAAAATCTTTCAGGAGATTAAAAATAAATAAAATTTATGTTGTTTAATCTGTAAAATTCAAGTGCTCCATGAATGTTTTAGGATGTTTTATCTATTTATATATTCAAAAAATATTTTTTAAACAATGAAAAATTCACAATCTTTTTTCAGTGAAAAAATCTATACACTAAATCAATATATATATGAGTGTAAAGTTCCAAATTTAAATTTATTTAGAATTTGATTATTAAATAAATAAAAACTTAATAACCGATAAATTAAAAATAAGATAATATATATGAGTAGTTATTTGATTTTAAAAAAATATCATTGTTTCTTCTCAAAGAAAAAGTTACAGCTCTCGCAGATAAAGAATAAGAAATGGTTAAGAATACTGAAAACGTTTAAATCATCATGTCTTATATATTAGAAATGAGATTTTCCTTGCAATTATGCTTTTTTATAGTATTTTTAAAAATAAAAAACAAATTGTTTTGATATTAAAATGTTATATACAAATTAAAAGAATGTTAAAATTTTATTTTTTATTTTTAATTGGATATGGATTAAAATTAAATTATTTTAATGTAAAAATCTATTAGCAATTTGAAAGATGTTAATACAATTTTAAAAGTAAAATATTTTATTACTTAAATTAAATTATGAATTTTTAATAAATATTAAATTTTGTAGGAAAAAATTTAGTGATATTAAGGATTGGTGTAGTTGGGGACAATTGTGATTTTCAAGTGATTTTGACGATTTAGATGATCCTGGGTCAAGGCTATTCAAGCTACCGGTTAGGTGTGTCAATTATCTCTGGTCTCATATTACCTAGATTTTTTTATATATTAAATCATAAATAAATAAATAAAATCTTTTAGAACGATTAAGGTAAATTAATCAATTCTTAATGAGAATGTCATAAGGGATGAGGTGGTGAGAGGTCAGATGTGTCAACTTTTCATCTAGCCACGTGTGTTACATGAGGGTGTCTAGAGCAAAACACTCGCCACCCTGTGTGGTTGTAAGCCTCAACTACAATCATGTTAACTTGCCTTCTAGCGATGGTGCTATTAAAGGTTTAATGATGTTTCGAGACTTGTATCTACAAGTGGCTCTATTGCTTGTCATGTTGTTGTTTCCACTTGTAGTCATGGAATTTTCATGTAGCTCCCCTCTCCTCGCGTCGATTTTTGGTAATTTCTTCCATAAATCTTCTCTATCTCTTCTTAGAAATCATGGCTTGCTCCTCCCTTTCTCCACTTGTGGTGTACTCCTTATTCATAGCCCAAAAGGTGTCAATGTGTTTATATAGTTGCACTCAATTTAACCTCTACATGTAGGGATAGTTAGCCCTACATGCTTCTTCCTCCCATCCACAACTATGATGAGACATCAAATTTGTTGTTGTATAAGTGGTCATTGTAGAGTAGAAGTTCATAGTTCACATGCTAGGTTTCGAGTAGAGGCTTTAGCTCATCATTTTCCTGCCAATACACCTTAGGAAATTCTATCAAAACTTAATGCCCTTGAGGAAGAAGCTCGACTTGAGTATGAGAGGTCTTAGATATTGAATTTTTGTGAATACCAAAGTCAATAAAAATCATTATTTGTACGCATTAGACTTGTATTTGCAACTTAATATCATTCTTAAAAAAGTGTCAGTATATTGTAGAGAGGCTTGGGATCAAATTATGGTCAAAATGGAGGATTTGAAGTTGATGCTCATAGATATTGAAGGACGCCTAGCACATTTGGAACTTAGTCTTCCTTCAGGCCTTGATGGAGATCCACACTGCAAGATTGAATCCCACCCCATAGAGTTGGATACCTCTCTTTCTTCTTACTGATTCAATGAAAGTATTTTTATCTTGTCACTAAGTTTTATAACTAAGTCTAGTTTATTTTTTTATGCTTATGGCTAGTTTTCCTACCTTCGGGAGAACCCTAAAGCCACATTGTTTATTTCTCTTACACTTAGCATTTTTGGCTCATGACTGTTAAATGATTATTTGTCTCTAGTCTAGTTTCCCTAGTACAAAAAAAATGTAACTAAACCAAAACCTTATACAACCTTAATCAAAGTTTTAGTAAAATAGAATTAGTGAAAAACATAATTTTAGAACTATAATTTGTTGTTGCAAAAATATATCAAAATATGGAGAATGAAAATGATATGTTCTTTTAATAATTGGATAAGAAAAAAATCAATAAAATACAAAGACTTAGAAGACCTTATTTCAAATCCTTTTTAGCATAAAAACACAATTTAAAGAAAATGAAGTAGATCCTTAATTTTTTTCTTAAGGCCCGATAAACCAAAGTTAATCTCAATTAATGTTGACAAGTATTATCATCATCACTAAAACTTTTGAAACAAGTTTTCTTGAAATATTGGTTATTAATAAGAATAAATCTCTATGTTGGATGTGTCATGTAAGAAGATTGTGCATCTCAAAATGATATGGGTCTATTATGCATCCTTTTATGGGTTGTGGGTGTTCTTCATCCCATGGTTTTATATCCATTATATTATAATATTGCTTATCACATTAGAGCTCAATGATGATGCATAATACCTATATATTGTATTGTGAACTATTTGTTCACATGATTACAAAGAGGTGCAAACCCTAAGATCATTTGTTTCTCAATTAAGTTTTTTCAAGGTAAATGCCTTATGTATTATACATGTAATATTGATCTTTTTATTATTTTAATAATCTATCAACATTGTTTCTCTTACATAATTTTATTAGTTATTATTTTTGTACACTGGATTTTCAAAATATATGATCCAAATTTGATCATCATATAATTTTTTTCTATCTATATTGGTACTTCCTAGATTGAAAATTTGAAGGAATTAACAAGCAAGACATATTTTAGTGGTAGGTCCAAGTTTGGAAAATTGAGGTGTGGAACCTTCCAAAGCCATTTTGAGGCATCAAATGAAATTTTTTATGGGCCAAAAGTTTGTGTGCATAGCTCACACCCACTTGATGTTGTTTTACACTCCAACGCATTTCCAATAATGTACAAAATACCTCAATTGGAGCTCGTATGTGAGATTTATACCTCCCATAACTTGACCTGCCATGTTGACCACCATGATATGAGTGGATCCCATGTCAATCCCCATTACTCACATATATGGGATTAGACATGAGTGGACTTTCAAGAATATTCTATTAGGTCCAAAATGTTATCACAGTTGAGTGTTGAGGAAGCCAAAACCCTACCCCTAGATAGCTACCAAGCTATGTTAAATATAAAACTACTAGGAGGAGAATGAGTTCCATTCTTTAGAATTGTATCTTGTTCCATTATTCAGCAAAACATTCGGGAGTGGTACTATGTTAGCATAACAAAGGAGGAGGATCATTCTATAGTAGTCGCTCATGCCATAATGTCAAAAGGTAATTCCATAGTGAGTTCCTATCCTTTATATATGAATTTTATAGTTGAAGCAAACAAAGTAGAGCATAGGCCTCACCTTCTATTTTGGTTTTCTCCTATTTTCTGTTTCCCAATATAAATCTTGTATTCATTGGTGTGGATAGTGTGTACTTGTGCTTGTTCTTTCATTTTCATATTTAATTTTTTTTTTTTTTTTTCCGTAAAACTCGAGTAAAGATAGTCATTAATTAATCTAGTGCAAATAAGGAAAAATTAATCTGCATAGTCTCATATTTTAGATATTATACGATGTTTTGTGGAAAATTGTTCTACTAGAATATTCATAACAATTTACAAATCAATATATGAAAAGTAATCTATTTAGGTTACCTCAATAGATCAACTATATAGGTTGTGGACTTGGGACATATGGATAAGCACAATTATTATCTATGTTGGGACTATATCACCATATTTATGTAACCTTGTTACTTTGACTATTGATTCACAAGAACTAGAACCTACATTGCATATCCATCCTACTATGGATTTGCAAGAACCAGAGGCTATACCTTATGATCATTAAAAAATAGAGAATATCACACTTGTTGATACGAAGTTAAAGGAAAATCCCTCACTATTTATACCATATGTGTGTTTGTGTGTGAGTGTGTCAATTGGGTGTAGCTCCAATGACTAACAAAAAATTGTTACCCTCCCCAACTGGGTTCATATCGCACTTTGAGGTATTCTTGTTCTCTTTGTGATCTAATTATTGATTTTTTACCTAATATTGAGCCCTACCATCCTTGGAATAAGGGGAAGTACTAGATGTATTTTATTGTAAATTACACACACATATCAATAGTCATTAACCTAACATTGAGTCCTACCATCCATAGAATTATGGGAAGCACTCAATGTGGTTCCTTGAAAAAACGATTATGAAATTACACACACAAAGGTTTTATCATTATCCACTTCATGATTGATATTGTTAATGCCAAAATTCTACTTACAATTGGCAGTTAAGAGATGTGGATGAAAAAATTTGATTTAGTACCAACTGTTGGGATTAAATGTGGATGGATTGATAATTAATCATGGTGATATATAGACTCTTCGACATGACATATTATAAGCTTATTTCCTCCACTTTAAAACATGTAGTCCTAGTTGCTCCTCCTAATCATTAATGTAATGTAGCATAAATTTTTGTGTTTGAATTTTGTGATTATACCATTCGTTATGTTACCTTCTTGAAGCATTCTTCTTGATCCTATACACCCTTTCTTGTCGGAATCTTCATAGAATCACTTTCAACTTCAACATATTTTTTCAACCATTATTTTTGTACTATTCCTTAATCATTTGTATTTATGGTAATTTAAACTAGTGTTAAAATAGTTACCAACTTGATAATAAGCATGACATCAAAACAAAAAATTTAGCTATAAAAACCCATATTTGTGCCAAAAACACCAAAATCAACCCCTAAGTAAAAAAGTGGCACTACTTACAACACCCATTTATTTAAGGTTAAAATTACATATTTTTGCAGTCATGAGCTTTTAAACCCATAATGTTTCCATTGTAAGCCTTAAAACCATGCCCTAAATTGAAAAGGTGGTGTTACAAATAACAACAACATTTTAGGGTTATATTTTAAATTATTTGAAACCATGACCTTAACAACTAATACCATTGTAACAAAAAACTTAAATCAATCACAAAATAAAAAAGTAGCACTATCAATAGTTGTTGTTGTTTTTTTTGTTTTTTTTTTTTTTTTTTTTTTTTTTTGGTGGTGAGAGGGGGTTTACATTTAAAGTTGCAATATTTATGAAACTATGACCTTGAAAATTAATACCGTTGAAATTAACAAAATATGTTACTAATAGTACCCCGTATTTTCTAGATTTAGAATCGTAACAAGTCTTTGGAACCACTTCCTAAATAATCTAAAACTCTACGGCCAAAAATCTTAAAATAAACCATTAAATAAAAAAAGATCTGCTACCAATAACACCCTTTTGGGGGCTTAAAATTGCAACATTTTTGCAACCATAGTTTAAAAACTAGTATTATTGTAAACAAAATCATTAAAAAATGGAGGAAATTTTCAAAAATTCCAAAATTACATGTACGCTAAGCAAAACTAGGGTTTGACAATACATTTCTAACTAGGTACTTCAGACCCATCCACACCTTGTTAAGTCTACACACCCCTCCTCTCTCTCAAATGATGTTATAATAAACCTAATATAATATAATTATATTTATTGAAATAACCAATAGTCAACATACCTACATGAAGGGTTACACTTCAAATGTTGTGTAGAGTATAAAGTGTTTCACTTTGGACATTGTAATCATCATGTCAAGAAATTATTAAATATTAAATTTATTCATATCCATTACTTGGAATTGATTTAATGGTATAAGAGTACTTTTTTCTCCATTGGCCCATGGTATTTCCTACCAAATTCGCAAAAAAAAATACCAACGAGTTCCATAAAAATAAATTTACCATATCAAAGGATATCCTATCTATTGGACATTGTCTTTAGTGCTCCCCATGTGTTTCATCACATGGAACAACCACCTCTCATGGATCCTAACTCTAGCAATTGTAGCAGAGGCTAATTCTTGGGAGTTTTGGTCTAGTGACAATTGTGATTCCAACAAGTGGTACCAAAGCCATAGGTCTTGAGTTTAAAACTCACCTAGCTCGCACTATTGGGGAGATATTTGGACATTGAGTTATGTACTCCTCGTGTATTTTGTGACATGGACTTGTTATTACTCCGTAAATCCCTTTAGGCTGAGGAAAGGGCCACAGGGGTAACCACAAACCGCTCTGGGCTAGAAAATTGGCCTTTCTAGCTGGAGGGGGTTCCCTCAACTAACGAAAACTAAAGGTTTAACTCTATAGCATAAAAAGACTAGTTCAGAGAGTATTTGGATTTGATAAAGAAGGCGGTAGAGGATTTCTACGAAAAACTATTGACAATATAAGTGATCTTTCTATTTGATGCATGTCCAACCAGCGTCATATATGGATGCTTAATTAGCACAATTTTCAGAATGAATAATGAAATTGTAGTATAGAAAAGGTAGAGTATCAAGAAATTTATCAAAGAGCAGAAATAACAACATTTATCACTGGAGCTCAGATTTATGACCATCAAGAAGAAAATAAAAAACTTTTAAAGGCATGCATACTTCATTTGCAACTGAAATATACTTGGTTTAGTCATACATGAGCATATAAGATGAATTCAAATATAACTGTCCCCTACACCTTTAAACATTGTATGAAGAAAACAGAAAAGAGAAAAGGCACATAAACCGAGAGAAAAACTTATTCCAAAAACATTCATACCATAAGAATCTCCATAAATCGACTGGAATCCCTTCAACATTTAGGCATGTTCATTAAAACCAAACCACAAACATGATAGCAATAATTCCTCTAGTAATTGGGAAAACCAACAACAACCTTCTTTGTCTTCATTTACGAAAATATATAGTAGGAACATGGATGAAAATCATTTCAAGTTCACTGCATCTTCGATCCCATTGAGGATCGATTCAAAAATGGGAAAAGATAGTAAACTGTTGTTTTTTTATGCTTTTCACCCAAACATAAAGAATAAAGAACCCTTTTGTCTTTTTGAAAGCAAAAACAACCTATTTAAATACAAATTATCTTAAAAATGTCTCCAAACTGATAAAACTGACTGAAATAGAAGAAAGTCTAAAAGTTCTTTTGTGGTTGCTAAAAAGCCTGCACAATAGATGTGCAAAGCCCAAATATTCATGCTTCTAGAACCAACACGTGGCAAGAAATTGGGGTGGTGATCTAGACACCATATGTTATCCATGCCAGCACCTTCAAAACCTAACAAGTGGCCATTGTACTGTGTATGTGAAATGGTCATACCATGGGCTACATAGCGAGTGCGCAGTGCGTGTGCAGCAAAATTTTTTATTTATTGAATGCCTTTCATTGCTCCTGAATGTTGTCATGACACTATTATGCTGATCATATCAACCTTAACATATTAATACATCAGAAAATTAAAACAAAACTTGAGAATAAAAAGGAAAGCCTGATCATTTCCTTTTCCTCTTTCTTGATAATTTGTTGCTAGAAGCCTTGATGTTAGGAGTCATGGAATTGGGATCTGGAATAATGAGGCCCTACTTCTTCACGGGTGGTGATAGAGTAGGTGTGGCTTTGGATTTAGGATCAAAATTAGGCATTTTCATGAGCGGAGGTATTACAACATCTCCCTCATACCCCTTTAGCAATTTATGTGCCTCCTCTAAATCATGTCTCATAGTTCTCAACTGTGCATTCGAGACCAAGTTTCTTACATACAAATTTCTAGATTGTCTCCTAACGGGTTGTGTCCACTTGACAAAATTATTACTCCTGTCAAGAGCTTTGGATGCCTCCTTGAATTCATGGTCACAATTTTCTAGAATATGTTGAATATAATTCTTATACTCCAGATTTTGTTGCGTGAATTAATTGACCTGGTCTTTGCTTTCTTATAACTCCTCCAAGAACCTTTGATACTCTTTCGATTGACTGGATGAGAGTCTACTAGGGGCTTTAGCTAATTGTTTCATGTGTTGAAAATACTTAAAATTTGATTTAAACACCCTGACTGCTAGCTCACTAGACCCCACTACAACATTCTTAGCTTGTTCAGCAAATGCAATGTGTTTTTCTTTCCTTTGGCACTTGCTGAGGGTGACTCTATCTTGTCTTCTACTGGTTTAATGGCCTGTTTTATGTCTCTATTATTCTTCTCCAAAAATGGTATCCTCATCTGGTTTTAAGCAGTGCCTCTCTCATCTTTACTATCATAGGGATGCTCTTCTTTGTATTTCACAACACCTCTCTCAAGTGTTGCTATGTCCTCCTCATAATTTGATTATACAATTTCTAGACACTTGACCTCATCCATTTTGTCATCCACCCATACATTTGTCTATTTATATTCAGAGATTTCCACAATTTATTAAGGGCTGCCTCTTCCTAGGTTTTCTTACCTCTAGACCTTGTTCTTGGTCTCATCATAAATTCATCTTGGACTGTGTCTTCAATTTTGACTTTAAGTCTATCTTTTTGAACTGACGTTTCTTGTTCCTTTGTCTGCCTTGTCATCCTCTATGCCTTGCAACTTAGTTTTCTTGCTTAACTTGCCTACAAATTTCTTGCTTGGCTTGGCACCTTCCTTCTTTATGGGTTTCATGTCCATGACTGAATGAGTGCTCTCCTTCTTTGGATGTTCTTGCTTGGATTTTTCTTTATCTACCTTGATTGAATGTGACCTAGTTTGTGGCAAGAGGTCAATACTTGCAAGAAAATCATAACAAAGCATTTTATTTCTTTCAACAACATGTTTAACCAAGATTTTTATCAAAGAGACTGTATGTTAAGATTTTTATCAAAGATTCTTTCTAAACCTTAAGAAAGAAACAAGGGAGGTTCATTGGCTTGCTTTCGATGAAATTCCATAGCAACCTGAGATGATACTAGTATATTTTACTGAACCTACCCTCGCAAGTGAAACATCTTTGTATAACCCTCAGTAGGTCTACATACTTCTCTTGGAGATAAATGCTAGGGAAGGTGGAAGCAAACTTCTCAAGATACTCTGGTTTTACAAACTTCTTATAAGCCAAAATGTCTAACTCATCCGCCTTGAACCATTTATCCCCTATTGTTGAGAGATTGGTTGCATCATCTATGAACTTCTCAATCAATATAATCTTCAAGTCTCCTAGTTTCACTCTGCTGTCTTGAAAAATTAGAGTAAATATGTTGGCCAATTTTTCATTGTGATCTACTTTCTAAATCTTCTAGCAGAAAGGAATGCACCATGTGTTCTCAAAAGCCACTATAATGGCAAGGGATGAATTGAGAAAACTCAAAGTATTGGGTTCGGTGCAAATGAGGTCTCCTCCTTTTTTGCTGGCATCAAGAGCCATCCTATCTCAACACCTAGTTGATTGATTTTGACTTTTGGGTTATGGCTACGTGTGTAGACCCAAAGGAATGAAAATAGGTTCAAATGATAGAAAAACTCCACTCAGGTAGTTGTAGCAATAGGATGGTGACAACATAGTTTAAATGATGGAATACAAGTGGGAGGCTTTAAAGATTTAAAAGATATTTAATATTAAAGCTTTAGGAAGCATTCATCATTCAAAATTTAAGATTAGATTAATAAGACAACACACTTAGAGGTAAGATTTTGTTTTAAAATAGAACATGATGTGCACAACACATGTTTTTTAACAGTGAAATACACGCCTTTAGCACTGCGACTAGGAGAATTAGAAACAAGAATTTACAGGAAGGGTGACTAACTCCCTACCTCTCCAATTTCTTCATTCAATCTGTGCACTGAAGACTAGCTCGAGATGAATTCTTTCTCTATGTAGAAGAATTTTCGTACTATGCTCAAATTGTTTTGCAAACTGAAAACCTCCTTACGACTCCTGAGCTTCTCTATGCTTTCTGAAATCTCAGTCTCTTTCCACCTTTGATATGAAAATAAACCACTCATATCATCCTCTGCATATCACCTGCGAGAAATCATACAGAAAATTGGAAACTTGCATAATGATTTCAAATTATGGTGTTTATTAACAAGTTCAACGTGTAACTCACGTTCCTTATGAAATTTCACATGCTCGAGAAGTGTTGTTCAAACGTTTTAGGGTGGTGGAGGATTTAGACATGATAACTTTTATAACCAAAGTCTATCCGGGGGTGAAAAGGACGATGGGTGAATCATGGTGGGTAATGATGTTTAGGAAAGGGAATAGTTTTAGGCATAGGGAGATGTGGTTTAGGTGAAAACAATAATAGAGGTTTAAGCCTAAAACAAATCTATAGGAGTAATGTAACATTAGGGAATGAGGGGAAGGAATTAAATGAGGGAAAAAGGAGATATTTAGAGGGATTAATATAATGTTTAGCAAAGGTGTAGGTCAAAGCATTAATAATTAGGATCTTTTCAAGATCCTTTCCTCAATAGCTAACACTTCGACCATGTTACCCACCTATCATCACCTAATACTCGGACTCAACAATAAAACCTTCATAAACATTAGACACTCCTTCCCAACGACCGAACTTGATGACCAAAGTGATAACCCGACTGAAGATGACTCTTTTGAGCAGTGACCAGTTAAAACATAACAATGAGTAAATTTTATGATTTTTACCTTCTTCTAAACAAAAAATAATTAACTCGAGGTACCTTTCCACTCATAAACTAACCTACTCTAACATGGGATCCATTGGGGATGGCATCCTCCCTGTGAGGTGCTAAGAATGACACCGCAGACTAGTGGCCTTCCCATTGAGGAATACGGTCATAACATACAAAAACTGATATACAGACTTTGAATCATGAAAACTTACTGACTAGACTGAAATGATATAAAAACTAACTGACAGATTCAAATATTTACGACAGTGATCAATTAATATCTCATGGCCTTCACTTCAGGCTTCAAATCTTAACTATAACTACCCACACTTGCATTATTCAAAACTAAAATGGTATAAAAAATGAAATAATCTCCCAAAATCCAACTTAAGAGAGGAAATATTTGAGCAACCTGCTATTCAGAGGCCCTGCTCCAACTAGCTAATCTGACAAATCTTCAAGTAAATATGCATTCTGCCCTCTAAATGTAGCGAATTTAAAATGACCCTTCCATAAGTTCTCAACTTTCCCATGCTTGCCCTTATCCTCATTCTGGGCATCCCATTTCAACACCAAATCTCCAATCTAAAAATATACTCCCTTTGTTCTTTTATCATTGATCTTCTTTATCTAGTATTGTAACAACTGTGTTTTCCTCAATACTTCTTCTCTTGAATGTTGGAGTTGGATCACTTGACCAATTCTCCACTACATGTCATTGGGCTCTGCTTCTTCTTCTTGTAACAATCTCATGACTGAAACTCTGAGAGATGAAGGAAACAATGCCTCTGTTCCATACTCCAATTCAAATGGAGACATGCATATGGATCTTTTAGTACTCACCTAACCTGCCCATGGTGCATGGATCAATTTTCCGTGTCAATTCCTTTTATTCTCTTGCAACAATTTTCTAATAATGTTGACCAGATTCTTGTTGGATGACTCTTCCAAGCCATTTCCCTTAGGGTAATAGGTTGTGGAATGACCCAAACTGATGTTATATTTGTAGCAGAATTCAATCATCCTTTTTGAATTGAATTCAACAACGTTGTTCATGATAATCTTTTACGGACAACCAAAACGGGACAGAATGTTGTTTTCTAGAAATTGGATGATAGTCGCATCTATGGCTTGCCCAGTAGGGATTGCTTCAATCCATTTTGTAAAGTAATATGTTCCTCTTAAAATACACTTATGCTGCCCAGAAGAGGAAGGATGAATTTCTCCAATAAAATCAAGTCCCGATTGTTGAAATGGTGACTCGACTGTTATAAGCTTTAGAGGTAGGGGAAGCAACTTCTTTCTACCCTCGAACATCTGACATTCCTTACAATTGGCCACCTTCTTATACATCAACAAATAAACTAGGCTAATAAAGGCTAGCTCTGAGGATCTTATTCGTTGTAGTTTCCAATATAAGTGACCACCACAATTCCCCTTATGGAAATCTTCTATTGTTGTTTAAGCCTCATCTTCCAATAAATAATTAAGAAACATCCCACTAGGATTTTCCAGTATAAAAATTGGTCAATAATACAAAATTTCACTGCTTTAATTTTAAAAATTGGGCTTTAGTTTTGGGCCAATATGGTAGTGCTTGCAAATGCTATAAAACATATAGGATATTTGCATACCATGGTGAAGCAACGAATTTCTCTGGCACTTGTTGAACAACATTTGAGATTTCTTCCTCTGTTAGGACAATGAGAAAATTAATTTGAAGGGACTGTAAATATGATTCTTCCATCAAACGATCCAAACCATGACCTTTAATCAACTTTGTCGGCTTAATTTCTATGTCATATTCAAGAATTACTGCGATTCACTTTCCCCTCCTTCCATCTAGGTCACTTTGAGTCAAAACATTTTTAACTGCAACACTAGGCACATAAGCCACAACATGAGAACATAAAATGTACACTCGAAAATATTTTAGGGCCTTAAAAAGAACAAATGCTTTTTTTTCCATTATGTCATACTTGAACGTAACATATCTAAGCACCCTACTGAAAAATGCAATAGGTTGCTTGACTCCCTGCTGATTTTTCTACAAAAGAACCACAACAATACTATGTTTAGATGCAAAAGAAAACACTATGAATTCCCTTGTATAATCAGGGCTGGCCAAAGTAGGAGCACGGGACAAAGCTTCTTTGACTTCACGGAATTATTTTTTACTGTCTTCATTCCATTTTACCTCACTGTCCCGCTGCAGCATGTAGGTAATTTTCCTAGAGATCTCAGTCAAATTGGGAATGAACCTTCTCAAAAAATTAATTATGCCCAAAAATGACTGAATTCCCCTTTTTACTCCTAGGAGCATCCATTTTCTGAATATCTACATTTTTGTTAGGGTTTATTTTTATGCCATATTTTGAAATAATATGGCCCAACAGTTTGCCTTCCTTTGGGCCAAACAAGGACTTTTTGGGATTTAATGAGATGCCATGTTTCCTGCACTTTTCTAAAATTGCTCTTAAGTGTTGCAAATGTTCCTCATCAGATTGTGAATAAATAGTAATGTCATCCAAGTATATGACAGGGAACTTATCCTTTTCTTCTGCAAAATATATGTCCATCGCCCGCTGAAATGTTGGCCCCGCATTCACCAAACTGAATGGCATCTTAGCATACTTGAAAGTACCCTAGGGAGTTGTAAATGCGATCTTGTCTTGGTTCTCTGGGTGAAACAAAATCTAGTTATACCCAGAGAATCCATCCAACAGTGAAATCCTTCTGGGACCCACTACTTTCTAGAGAACATGGTCCATTTTTGGTAGTGGATAGTTGTCCTTGAGGTACACCATGTTTAAGTTCGTGAAATCTACACAGTATAATTTAACCCATTTTCTTTCTGACTGGTACCAAATTGGACAACCAATCTGAAAAATGGAGGGGAACTATAATACCAACATCAAAAAGTTTCCTTACTTGTTTTTTCGATTAAGGGAAGCACTATCGGATTGGTCCTCCTTAACTTCTGCTTAAATGGATTTTGATCCCTTTTTATTGGTATTATATTTTCAATGATCTCTTTGTCATACAACCCCAAGAAAAAAAATTTGAGAATTCATTAAACAATTCCAAATATCTTCTTTTCATATCAGGGCTCAAGGTTTTGGACAACTTTATCATCTTGGGGTGTTCTTCTGTACCTATATTTCATTCTTCAATTCCTTCTCCAACTAGCGCTAGTTTTGGTCTTTTTTGCCACATCATTTTGGTCAAACAACTATTCCAAAGATACCAGATCTCTTGGAAGAATGTTGTCCTTAAGATGCAATATCTTCAACTCAGAACTTCATTGATCCAATTCCTCCTTCATTTGATTTATGAAAATTTCCTTATCTACATCTTCCCACTCGTTGTCCCTTTCCCATCTCATTCTAGCAAACTCTTCTTTCATTAAAAAAAAAAATTCTACCTGCTTGTCATTCTCAAACACTTTCCAATGACCATTGTTATTAGGAACATCGGGTCTATGTCTTACCTCTACCCTATACTTTCCTTTAACATTACTGGGCATGTCAAAATCATAGGCTGAAGTAGCCAATGCATCTACAACATCATTGTCTTTCCCCAGAACCACAGAAAAACTGTATTCAACAAAATTATGCAAATAATCAAGTACAACATTTCGATAAGATCGCATGCTGGAATTCTTGGTCTGGTATTCACCTTTAATTTGTCTAACCACCAACTCAAAATCACCAAAAACAACAATTCTTTTAGCCCCTGATTTCTTTAAATTCCTTAAGCCCAAAATTAGAGCTTTGTATTCTACCATATTGTTGGTACATTCAAATTCTAGTTTATATGAACACAACTTTGACTTACCAATTTCTAGACTAATAATCCACACCCCTGCTCCAGCTCCTTCTTTGCTTGCTACCACATCAAAATGCATGGTCCAAACTTGATGTTTCTTCCTTGCTTTTCCATCTATTTCAACTTTGAAATTTGCATATTTTTTTAGGGCAGACTCGCTGATCTATCTCTCTTTTCATTATGTTTCTACCCTTGTTTTTAAGGCTATCTGCTTCAGAAATTTGTTTTTCATATGTCTCTTCATCCTTACTCAAAACATCAAATTTTATTTCTATATCTTCCTTCTTTTTCACATCCAATTTATTTTGGCTGCCCTGCCCTAAATCCTCATGGAAAATTCCTTTTTCTTGAATGTTGTCCCCCTCTTATTCAATTTCTAAAACAAGACCTACATCAGTGGGACAACTTGAATTTAAAAAAACGAATGAATCTACATTAGAATGGACAACATAGACTGGATGGTTAACAGGTTTGTCCTTATTGCTGATCATATACTGCATGAGAGGCTCTATGTATAACCTTCTCATTTGTCCTCCAAAAACTAGAATTGTAATGTATGACATGTCAGTTTGTAATGGTCCATTCATTTTTTCCATCCACGATCTAGAAAGCAACATACCATACCTGGGAGGTATGTTTACCACCACGATATCCATCACCATGCATTTGGAGGGAATTTGAGTCAAGGATATTGCTAAGTCTTTAATTAGCCTAGACATTTCACCTTACTGGAATTAAATGAATAAAGGTCCTTGTATGGTCTTGTAATGTCTAATCCCAACCTCTCCATAATAACCTTTGGCATCAAATAATGTGATGCCCCAAGTCCAACATAACATTGTGTAGGATTTGTTCATGTACATTCAAACTAACATAAAAGGGAGGAACATCACCGTCCTGTGTTTTATCCTCAATTTTTGGCCCAAAGATGATAGCTAGATGATCATACGCTATATTAACTGTATCAAAAGTTTTATCTACTTTAAGTTCCTTTAAGATCTGACACCTATATTGATCATTTCTCACTAATTCACCAAGAGGAATAGAAATCTTCAACTTAGCTACTTCAACTTCGAGATTAAATAAACTTGTTACCTTTTCAGTCTCTTTATGAACAAAATCCTTCTTTTTTGCAACTTCTTTGTCTTTGGGTATCTTGTCTTTCCGTTGCAAAATAGTGACAAGAGTCTCCTTCATTTGTGCACTTGTGCTAGGAATATCTTTCTTCTGATCACTTGTAATGGGGAGGATATTTTTAACACCACTAGCAAGCACTTCTTTTCTTGGTGCATTGCTGATTGGTGCATCCTTCCTTGTTGCATTACCTCCCATAATCCTATTTCCCAAATTATACTGTTGCTTCACTTGCATTATAGAATTATGAAAACCTTTTCTATATTCCTCCAATTCAATCATAAATGCATCATTTTGGGATTGGGACAACAACAGTTCTTCATCGTCCACTTCAAAATTTTCAAGTTTCTCATATTCTTGATCTTATCTAGTCAAATAAACTTCCTATTGCCCATCACCAAAAAAAAAAATCTGATCTTCGGGATTTTTCTCATCTTCCTCATCTTGATCTTGAGAAAAAATTTGTTGGAACAATGGTCTTATTTGTTGATGTAATTGTTTTGTACCATTTTGCTCCCAAGGTTTGTTAGGAAACTGTGGTTGCCTTCAAAAACTAGGATTTCTTATTTGTGGACCAATCTGGGTCTCTTGGATTGCTGTCCAGTCAGCTAGGGATATTTTCTCCATCATCTTCTCCATTGTCTTAACCAATGTTTCAAATTTAGGATTTGAGGAAGTGGTAGGATCCTCCTTTATGATGACTCTCCTCTTGGACTTCAACTTAGACTTTTTCACTAATAGATTAGCCTCCACATTGACTACATTATTTTGCATGTCCTACAATGTTGCCATATTTATTTCTCTAAGATGATAAGCCATTTCAGGGTCAAAAGCATCTGGATAATGCAATAAGGCCAGCCTAGGAGGAGGCTTAATCTCTGCAGGAATTGAATTATACAATATGTTAAACCTTGTAGAAAAGTCTTGAATAGATTCTTTGGGTTGTCTTTTCAAGTTGTTGTACTCAGCCAAGATTTGCAAAGGGTTTTTCATTTCACCCCACCTTGCAAGGAAAGCATATTCTAACTCCTAATAATTTTCACAGGCTCCCAAGCGAGAAATCCTGAACCATTTCTTGACATCACGGGAAAAACTCTGAGAAATAATCTGATTTTAATATCATCATGGTCTACTTCCTCCAAATCCACAAAATCACTGACCTTGTCAACATGTTGCTTAGTAGTGATTTCTCCTATGCCATCATACTATGGAAGCCTCTTCCCATAATTCAGAGGTAAATCATGAAGTTGAGCAGGAAAAACCAAAGGAGTATACCTTGCTGCCAGAACTACTATTTGAGTAGTTTGGAGATAGACAGGTGGTGTAACAACAACAGTAGAAAATGGAAGAACTGGGTGAATGAAAGTCGAAACTGAGGATGAAGGCCTTTCAACTGAAGTCAAAACAGAGCTAGTAGTGAAAAAATATTGAATAGGGACATTTCTTTGAGATAGGAATGTGTTTACAGGAGCTTTCTGAACTTTGTCAACTAGACCTTTGAGTTTACTAAATTGTTGGATGATATTCTGACTAAAATAAATTCTTGGGGATGATACACAAGAACTTAAATTATCTAAATTTTCTATAATTTTAGGGATACTAGAACAAGACCTCATCCTAAACAATGGGATTTCAGAAGAAATTTCGGGTGAGAAAGCAAATTTCCTAATAGGACAATAACTAACTTGACTTTCCAGCACCACTCTCTCCTTCCTGAGGAGATTTTCAGGATCAGAAACCACTACAAGAGGATTTGGGTTAGCATTATGCTTGGTGAACCTCCTAGAAGCTAGATCATCTCAAAAAAGGATGCATTCAACGAAATTTCTAATAATCAAAAGGATATTAACAATTCAGCCTATGATGTAAATTTTGAACATGAAACTTCCTGGGATAATTTAAACTTTCGAATCCTCAGCAATGGCACCACTATGTTATCACTCTGTAAATCCCTTTAGGCAGAGGAAAGGGCCATAGAGGTAACCACAAACTGCTCTAGGTCAAAAAACTGGCCTTTCTAGTTGGAGGGGGCTCCCTCAACTAATGAAAACTAAAGGTTTGACTCTATATCATACAAATACTAGTTCTGGGAGTATTTGGATTTGATAAATAAGGTGGTGGAGGATTTCTAAGAAAAACTACTAACAGTATAAGTGATTTTTCTATTGTGACATGCTGATGTATCTCTAACCAACTTCATATATGGAGGCTTGATTAGCACAACTTTCAGAATGAATAAAGTAATTGTAATATAGAAAAGGTAGAGTATCAAGACATTTATCAAAGAGCAAAAATAACAACATTTATCACTGTAGCTTAGATTGATGACCATTAAGAAGAAAAGACAGAACTTTTAAAGGCATGCATACTTCATTTGCAACTGAAATATACTTGTTTCAATCATACATGATCATATAAGATGAATTCAAATACAATTGTCCCCTGCACCTTTAAACATAGTATGAAGAAAACAGATAAGAGAAAAGACACATAAACTGAGAGAAAAACTTATTCCGAAAACATTCATACCATAAGAATCTCCATAAATCGACTGGAATCCCTTCAACATTCAGGCATGTTCATTAAAACCAAACCACAAACATGACATCAGTAATTCCTCTAGTAATTTGGAAAACCAATAATAACCTTCTTTGTCTTCATTTATGAAAATATATAGTAGAAATATGGATGAAAATCATTTCAAGTTGACTGCATCTTTGATCCCACAGAGGATCGACTCAAAATTGGGAAAAGATAGAAACATGTTGTTCTTTTATGATTTTCACCCAAACACAAAGCATAAAGCATCCTTTTGTCTTTTTGAAATAAAAAACAACCTATTTAAATACAAATTATCTTAAAAATGTCTTCGGACTGATAAAACTGACTGGAATAGAAGAAAGTCTAAAAGCTGCTTGTGTCACTGCTGAAAAGCTTGTGCAGTGCCCAAATATTCATGCGTCTAGAATTGACACGTGGCAAGCAACTGTGGTGGTGAGTTGGCATATGCACTCCACACCAACACCTTCAAAACGTGATAGGTGGCCATTGTACTGTGTACGTGAAATGGTCATACCATGGGCTGCATAGCGTCTATGTAGAAAAAATGCTGCAACTATTCCTTGAATGCCCTTCATTGCTCCTGAACGTTGTCATGACACTATTATGCCAATCATATCAACCTTAACATATTAATACATCAAAAAATTAAAACAAAACTTGAGAATAAAAAGGAAATCCTGATCATTTCCCTTTCCTCTTGCTTGGTAATTTGTTGCTAGAAGCCTTGATGATGGGAGTGTTGAACCTGGGATCTAGAGTAATGAGGTCATGTTGCTTCGGAGGTGGCGATAGAGTAGGCGTGGCTTTGGATTTAGGATCAAACTTAGGCATTTTCATGAGCAAAGGTATTACATCAACTCCCTCATACCTCTTCAACAATTTACGTACCTCCTCTAAATCTTGTCTCATGATTCTCAGTTGTGCATTTAGGGCCAAGTTTTTGACATACAGATTTCTGCATTGTCTCCTAACTAGCTGCGACCACTTGAAAAAATGCTTACTCCTGTCAACAACTTGTTGTGCCTCGCAAAACAACCCCCCATTTCATATTTATTATTATTCACAAAACCATTAAAATATGAAATGGGTCCCTTTCAAAATAAAATTGATGTCAATAACCCTTACTTTGTAAAAATTCAACAAATCCAAGGAGCGCTTTATAAACTTCCCCTCAAAAGCAATATCCCTTTAAACATTGGAAATAAAGCAAATATGTGTTTATTGCGATAAAGCTATCGCAAGATCGCATATCGCAATAACATAAAGGATGCACCAAGCAATCAAAAGGCTCACCCCGACCCGATAAAGCTATCGGCGATATCGGCAATCGGCATTCCCTTGTGCATCACTATCGCGCCCATCGGCAAAGCCCCGACCCGATAAAGCTATCGGCGATATCGGAAATCGGCATTCCCTTGTGCATCACTATCGCGCCCATCGGCAAAGCCCCGACCCGATAAAGCTATCAGCGATATCGGCAATCGGCAGTCCCCTTCGTATCGCAAGCTTTGTTCATAACCCTTTCCCCGATCCGATATCGGCGATCGGCGATCGGTGGTTTCCCCCGTTGAATCCTTAATGCGCATAGGCCTTTCCCCGATCCGATATCGGCGATCAGCGATCGGCAGCATTCGAAACATTGTTAAAACTATCCTCGCACCCCTGCCCGATCCGATAAGATAAGGCACAGTTCTCAACGAAAAGTCGTTAGAGTGATTGGAAAGCTCCCGAGTTAATGACAATTAAGCCATAATCATCCCCGCTCAGCCGCCAGTACGCCCATTGCATGATTTAAAAGATCTTTCGGCAAATATCGCACTAATGAGAATTTATAAGGTGGCAGGTCCTATACGGTCCCTTAATGAATCCATCCCCTCAGATCTGCCTATAGATCGTCTCCGCGTTGTTTTAATGAAAACAAAGTATATCAACGTTCTTCTTTCTATTTTACTATCAATTGTGAGTTTCATTGTTATCTCGGTGTTATGCCGAAACCACCTCTCTGTGCAAAATACAGATTTTCAAAGCAATTCAGGCATAATGGGTAAAAAGCAGAAGAAGGTTGCAGGCATTATCGATTCACCAGCCACACCACAAGCGATAGTAAACAGCAAGAAAGGTTTGATATCAGACACGACGTGCGCAGGCCTTGCCAGAACAACTTGGCAAGGAACTTATGATTTGCTAGAGGCCGAGAAACCTGAGTTGGTGGTAGAACAAGCTACCGCAGATTCATCCAAAAAATCAGAGTGTACTCTCAAAGACTTGGCCGACTCCTTCCTTCATAGGATAGCGGCAAGAGAGCAAATTCTTCCATACACTGATGTTATCAAGTGGGCAATTGAAGAAATTCCTATCACAGACAGAACTTTCGTCGCAAAAGATGGAAGGATTTTTGGGTCCTTCAAGCCAGAAGATTTGAGGCAAATGTATCATTTGCCTATGCCAGAGAAAGTTTACAATAGCGCATTTCTGGAGAAGTTCGCAAGTGAGAATGAAATTGAGTCTGAACCTATAAAATATTGGAGGCAGAATCCAAATAAGCACAAGCATGAATCCTCCGGTAAGTACTCAGTCGACTCCTTGTGTTCACCTTATTGCTATGCCGCTATAATGATGTGTAGATTATGGGGTCTGCATGATTCTGCCATTTTTACTATCGAAATGGTTCCCCTCATGGAGGCAGCAGTCAACAGTTGGATTATGGATTGGGCTACTATCCTTTCGGATAAGCTTGCCCTGGCTGTTAGTGAATTTAGAAACAAAACCAGAGTCTCCGAGAGAATAATTCCTTCGTTTTACTACAGCGCTTATATTTTAGATACATTGTGCTTTAATTCTGAATTCCCTATTCTCGGTTGGAGGTGGACCGCACAGGACCCCTCCCCCATCCATATTTACCATCGCAAGATGTGGAAGTCGTCTCATAAG
>APFE031585653.1:0-30973 GCA_000404065.3 Pinus taeda | reverse complement strand
AATAAATAAATAAAAATGATATTAAAAGAAATAAGTAAATAAAAATAGTAATAACCAAAATAACAAATAAAAAAATGATATTAAAAGAAATAAGTAATAAAAATAAAAAAATAATAATAACCATATTAAAACTCTAATAAAAAAAAGGGAAATTTTCAAAAAATCAAAGGAAAGTAAAGAAAAGGTAGCATGCAAACACATGGAGGGTGGGCATGTAGCATGCAGACACATGGAGGGTGTGCATGTGGTTTCCATTGCAATGTTTTGTTCTATTTAATGAATGATGAGAAGGATGGGAGGGGTTCGATCATTCTGAGGTTCTATGTTCATTCTCTTGGGAGAATACTAAGACTTAGGAATACTGGCAGTAGTCGTTGATTGAGGGCTCTGGGGTGGCCAGTTGTAGCAGAATCCTGCACAATTGAGCCTACGGTTGGGAGGAGAGTCGTCCCCAAATCTTGTGGTCACTTCGCAGCCGGAAAGTACAGGTATAATTTCATTGAAAGAATTGTTTTCCTTTTGACATTAATTTTAGTTTTACTTGTGCTGTTGCAACATTCTTTGGATTCTTATTTTCTTCATTTGCAAAATTAACATTCTGCCTACTATTCATGTCATTTTGTTTTTTCCTACCTTCATTGGCATAGTGCCCATATTTCTTACAACAATGACATTGAACTTGGGATTTGTCATACCTTTGTCCATGAGCTCGCTGTTTGCTTGAACCTTCATCTTGGTTCTGATTGCAACTCCTTCCTCTTGTGCTTGCAGGATAATATCTGCCTCTGTTTTGGATTCTTCCACGACCTCTATTATTTGCTCTGCCTCGGCCTTTTCTTTGGCTAAAAGACATCTGAGTCTTGAATGCTTGCTCAAAAGAGGAATCTATTCCTCTACTCAGTCTGTGTTCATGAGACATAAGAGAAGCACTCAGTTCATCTACCGTGAACTGTGAGAGATCCTTTGTTTCTTCTATTGCTACCACAACAGCTTCAAACCTTGAGGGTAAACATCTCAAGATCTTCTCTACGATCCTTCTTTCTTCAAGAATTTTACCATGAGATATTATCTGGGTTATTAAGCCAATAACCTGAGTGAAGAATGAATCTATTGTATCAGATTCCTTCATGCTGAGTGTTTCAAAGTCTCTTCTCAACATCTGCAACTTTGCAGTCTTCACCTTCTCCATGCCTTGATAGGCAGTCTTGAGAATATCCCATGCTTCTTTGGATCTTGTTGCTGCTGCAATCTGTGGAAAGCTACTTTCATGTACTGATTGGAAGAGGAAAAAGAGGGCTTTGGCATCCTTCTTCCTATCACTCTTCAATTGGTCTCTTTCTGCTACTGTCAAAGCAGCCAATGCTGTTGCATCTGTAGGTTCAGCATAGCCAGTTTCAACCAGCTCCCATATTCCTTGAGAAGTAAACAATGCTTTCATTGTTATGGACCAATAACTATGATTTTTCCCATTGAACTGTGGTAGTTGGGAATTTGTCAAACCTGTTCCAACATCTGCCATCTTAACTCTGTATAGTTTAAAGAAGAGATACTGACTGTAAAATTAAAAACAAGCAAAAACTTTCTCTGCTGGAAATATCTGCTCAATAAACTTCTTACAGCTCCTACAGTGAAAAACAAACTTTGTTTTTTACTCACTGAGTGCCTAGACAAGCTCTGATACCATGTTGGAGTTTTCTGCTAAATTCCTTAACAAATAGACAACACAAAAAAAATGCTCTGTTTCTACACAGAAAACTGAAAAATTCGTTTTCTGGACTTGGTGTTGCAGCAACAGGATTTGGTGTTGCAGCAACGCTGATCGTGGTGTTGCAGCAACGCGAAATTTGACGTCAAGTCACTCGGTGTAACGGCAACACGTTTTTTACGCTAAGTCACTTTAAGAAAATTGACGCTTTTGGTGTTATAGCAACTAAAAACAAGTGGCGTCAAATCACTAATAGACTTACAGAGTAAAATCAAAGTGTTTTTGACACTTGGTGTAACAGCAACTGAAAATCAACAAAACAGTAAACTTGTATTCATAAACAGTAAACAAAACTGATACAGTAAACTTAGTTGTTACAAGAGGAACACTTCAGTTCCAGAAATCGATTTTCCTCTATCTCAGAAAATCGCAGGTTCAGCACTGATGTGCATTTACAGAAGAGACTCTATTCAGTCTTCTAACCTTCACTCTTTCTCTCAGAGTACAAAACATAATTGTTGTTCAAAATCTCTTGCACTCACACAGAAAATAGAACTGCTATACTTTTCTGCTTACGCTTCTTGGTGAATAAACAGAACTGTTGTGCGTTTATATTTATAGGAAAACAAATATATGAGTTAAACTATAAACTAAGTAAAATATCTGCTGATATTTATCTGCGTATTTATTGCAGAAGACGCGGTGATGATTTTCTCACTTGGAAAACAAGTCGGTTGCAGGGGAATTAATTTCTGCACATTTAATGCGTATTTAAGGTGCAAAAAATATAAGAAGACTTTTGCTGCTTCCAGATAATCTACAATAACTACTGAAAATCAAATCTTTGTTCAGCATTTATGTGATGCAGTTGGAATTAAATTCCAACAAGGAATTGCATTCCAGAATTTTAGAACATATTAACTCTTCTCTTTGATAGGTTCTTCAAGAGTCTTTGATGTAGTTCCAGATGTAACTAATTGAGTTGGAGACATTGGAATATCCCGTGGTGAAAGTCGTCGATTTCCACTGGCAAGGCCTTTTGGAACTGGTTACAAATACATTTAATGCGATCAATAGTAATAGTAACACATTCTACCAAAGCATTGGAAAGAAATAAAATCCACTTTGACGATAGTAAAAAAAAAAAAACCAAAGTTATAAAATGAAAAACCAAAGATATAAAATGTACCTGTAGTAGAATCATTAACTTTTACACCCATGACATCATCCGCCACATCTATAAAAATCAGCCATTGAAAAAAATTGAGTTTCATATAACATGTTTTGTTTCAGATAGAATGATAGCTATAGTATTGTTTTATACTCTAAATATGCAAGTGAAAAGGAGTTTGAACTTACTCTGACATGTGCTAACAGGTGGCACAACAATTTTGCAGAGAGTAGGGAGGAGGAGAGCTTTTGTTTGATTAATCGAAACTCCAACGATCTCACTGTTATTGGTAAAGAGCAGACACAGACACAAGACATTGGCTTTCACTGTTGCCTCAATAGCAGAGCAACACTGGGGGCTTACACTGTCGACTTTTCCATTGGTAACAAAATCAAGGCAGGGATATAAGCCCAATAATTGTGTTACACAATTGTTTGCAAGACTAGAGGAAGAGGCAGCTTGCACCGAATTTGTTGGTCCAGCCATAAGCAGGACTAAAATGGGGATTATGGCGATAACATGCTCCATTGCCATTGAAATTGAAATCTCTGCAGACACCTTGACCTTAAATATCTGAAAAAATTCTACACATTGTAAATGTAAATGTAAATCTGAAGCACAATTGTGAAATTATAAATAAAGATAAACGGTGATAAATAAAAATGAATGAAGATAAAATCCCATTAACAGTTGTTTCACTCAATAAATCTAACAGAAATTATACTCAACTAACACTTCCATACAAAAAATATCCTACTAAAAGACTTTTAAGCAAATTTTCTTTAGTGTAAGTTTTGGTGAAGCACCTGTTTTACTGTATAATTGCATACAACCTAACACGCTATTGGACTATGAACACACTAGTGGACTTGGACTATCTAACACACTACTGGACTGGTATCTATGCATTCAATCAAACAATTGAGTTGAACAAGGAGAGTAGAATGATGGGTCGTTCATTGGTTAGTTAGAGTTCGTGGGACTTGGACTATTTAACACACTACTTGACTAGTATCTATCCGTGAAATCGAACAATTGGGTTGAATAAGGAGAGTGGAAGGATAGGTCGATTCATTGGTTAATTAGAGTTCGCGGTTAATGTTAAGATGAGTTAAAGATGCTACCTGCATGTTTCAGTGCTTCAGTTCGTTCACATTATTATTTATTTTTTTGTTTCTTTAGGAGGTCAAGTGAGTCTAATAAATAACTTCTACTTACGTTTTCACAAGTCTAGTTTGTAGTATGTACATGGCAAAGTAATGTATTACAGATCTCGAGTTTCATGTGGAGACGTTCTCTTTAAAGTTTAGGCATCATGTAATCGTTGGGATAGTAATCTTAAAGTGTTGTTGTATTTAGAATTGTTAATTAAACTGTTATGTGGAATTGTAATTGTTAACTTACAACAACCTAAAGTGCTACCTAGACGTATAATTGTGAGCCTACAATAAACAACAGTTAGAATTGTTAACATACACTTACCACAAATAACACTTAGAATTGTTAACATACAGTAACCTAAAATGTTACCTGGACTTGAAAGTGTTACCATTTGATGCGACTTCGTGAAGAGGCATGAAATGGTGCGTGGCCGTCGACTGGCTGCAGGTCGGATAGCCTCGGCTGTTATAACATCCTTATCCCATAGTTCTGGATTTGCTCGAATTGAAGGCAGATGCATTGGCCTTTGTGACTGATGCCATAAAGCCCTCAGGCTCTGAGAAATAGGCAATTCTTACCAGATCGGTCCAGTTCGAAGTCCATACACCAATCTTAAGCATTGTTCCATCAGGAACCAGAGAGACACGGTAGACGTGAAGGCTGCCATAGCTCAGGAATAAAAATAAGACGATTTTCCTATATTTTCATTAAACGAAACCTACAAATTCTTGCCCGTATAGACGGCCTCGGGGCCCACTGACGAGGAATTATAAGCAGGGTCTAAGAACACGTTGGTAGTCCAGTCCTTGCAACCCCCGTAAGGCTCCTGGATTGAGTGAGACTGTTTAGAACAAAACCAACCCTCCTGGTTCCATAACGAGCTTATGAATTCAGTTGTGTGTGTCTCACAAAACAACGAGCAAAACTGACCATAATGGAAAAGTCACGAAAAATGGCAGTTATTGGTCTACACAATTGTTTTAACAAATTTACCAAAAACTACACTAAGTACATGCCATCGGAGAATATCTCAAAACATATTTTTATTTAAAATCTGATGTACTATGTAAACCGTGTTATTGGCACAGACAAATTAGGTTGAATGGATGCCATATTTTTGAAGTTAAAACAGTTTGACGAGTTAGTAACTCATTTAGCTTGTAAGAAACTTATTTGTCTTTGCCGTTCTTTTTGCTTGGTCTGCGTATGCAAAAATTTGAAATTGGTAGGTGTTATTTGGTTAGTTGTAAGTTGTTGGAAGTTTGAAAACCAATTAAGTAAAATTGGGTAAAATGTAACAAGTTAGGTTTATGCCGAATTATCCATTATGTAACTGAGGAGGAACATATAAAACAAAATGAATACTCGAACTGTTGTGTGGAGAATCATTGTTGAATTAATAAAGATTCCAATCCCTTGCCCCGTGGATGTTTCGTTGACACCTTGTCAAAGTTTTACCATGTAAATGTTGTGTGTTTATTTGTGTGTTTGGTTTTTAGTTTTCCAGTTATTTATGAATCTTTCTTCTTCAATATTTAACTAAATGTTTATTATTTTTCTTTATTTCTCATATTCGAACTACAAATGGTATCAGAGCAAGGTAGTTGAATTTGAGTGAGCAATCTGCCTGTGGAGAAATAAAAAGGGGCAACCTGCATTGGATCAGAGCGTGAATTTGCCTGGAGCGTGAATCTCCCTCAGCATGAATCCTTGCGTTGGATCAGGTGTGAATCTGCCTAGAGCGTGAATCTGCCTGAGGAAAAAATAAAGGGTTGGGTCAGAGCGCGAGCATGACAGAGCGGGACAGCATGCAGATTGTCAGAGCGTGACAACACGTAGATTGTTTTTCTTTATTCTCTGTGATGTCTGCATGAGGAGGAGCCATCTACACGCAAAGGTCAGAGTGTGAAGAGTCTGGCAGAGTCTAGCGTTGACTGTAGTGTGAGGAGGAAGGCCACTGCATGAGCACAGCGTGAAGAGTCTGGTGGACTCTGGCATTGACTGCAGCGTGATGAGGAAAGCCATTGCATGAGCAGAGCGTGAAGCGTTGACTGCAGCCTGAGGAGGAAGCCATGGACCTGTTGGTTGCGTGTAGAGTCATCTACCATTAGCCATTAGCTGAAGTATTACGGGTATATCTAAATCTGGGTATTTGAAAAAAAATCAAAGTTTCTAGAATTTTTTTTGGTTGGGGCAAACAAAAAAAACAGTGGTATTTTTGTTTTTCAGCAGAATTTTTATTTTTTAAAGAAAAACAACAATAGCAGATTGAAAAAAAAATAAAATAATAATCAGGTTGGATTTATTCAATTTGGAGGAAAGAAAATCAAAGGTTTTATTTTTCTATTAAAATTGAAGGAAAGCAAACAAAGGGTTTGAAAATAAAAATCTGTTGAAGGGTTGTTTAAACAAAGGGTTTGAAAATAGAAGTCTATTGAAGGGTTGTTTTCGGGGGAATTAATTTTTTTATACAAAAAGTTTTTGAAGAAATATAGAAACCCTAGTTGAAAGGCTGAAGATTGAAACCCTAGAAAAATGGCCAAGATGTTGAATGCAAAATTCGAGGTGGAGAAATTCACCGGAAAGAGCAATTTTTCTCTTTGGAAACTAAAGGTTAGGGATCTGCTTATGCAATAAGGGTTGCACAAGGCGTTGGATGGGGCAACTAAGAAACCTGCAACCGTGATTACTTCAGACTGGGAGGAATTGCATGCCTGAGCTCTCAGTACCATCTGGTTATGCCTGGCAGATGAAGTTCTCTTCAATATTGTTGAAGAGACTACAGCTTCAAGATTGTGGGAAAAAATGGAAAAAATCTATATGACAAAGTCATTAACCAATAGAATTTATCTGAAAAGACAGTTGTACAGTCTTCGAATGAAAGAAGGTTCAAAATTTGCAGAACATTTGAATGTTTTTAATACAGTTAGATGCCAATTAACAAATATGGAAGTTAAAATTCAGGAAGAAGATAAAGCCATAACCTTGTTGTGTTCTCTGCTCAAATCGTGGGATCACTTCGTAACTTCAATCAGCGTGAGCACTGTTCATTCTTCGAAGTTTGAATCAGTTGTGGGAGCTCTCCTGTCTGAAGAAGTACGAAGAAAATCTAGTATTGAAACGGCTGCATCAGAAGCCATGGTAACTAGAAGACATTCAAAGGAAAGAGGAGAAAAACCAAAGGGGTCTTCTAGATCTAAATCGAAGGGAAAGAAGTGTAAGGCAAAACGTTGGCACTACAATAAAATTGAACACTTGAAGAAAAATTGTTGGAAATGAAAAGAATCCGATAATCCGAAGAATTATGTATGATAGATGAAACTTCACCTAAATGTAATGTCTCTCATGGTTTGGAAAGCAGGCTGTTAGACTTTGGTGCTTCTCATCACATGTCCCCAGATAGAAATTGGTTTACTTCATATGAAAATGTAAATGGTAGTTCTATGTTTATGGGTAATAATGTGTCATGTCAGACTGTTGGGATGGGAAATATTAGGATTCAGATGTATGATAACACAATTAGAACATTAATTAGTGTTAGACATGTACCCGATTTTAAGAAAAATTTGAATTCTTTGGGAGTGTTGGATTTAGATGGTTATAAATTTACAGGTCAGGATGACGTCTTGAAAGTCTTTAAAGGAGTCCTAGTGGTTATGAAAGAAGAAAAGGTCGGAAATCTTTACAGGTTAAAAGGAAGTACTCAGGTCAATGAAGCAGCGGTTGCGTCAAAAAAGGAAGAAGCAGGTACACGTCTATGGCATCAGCGATTAGGTCATATGAGCGAGAAAGGTCTTCAGATACTTATGAAACGTAAATATCTTCTCGATCTGAAATCCTTGAAGTTAGATCTCTGTAAACATTGTGTGTATGGAAAACAATGTAAACAAAGATTTAAAGTTAGAAATCATAATAGTAAAGATATTTTAGACTATATTCATTCTGATCTGTGGGAACCATCCCCTTTTGTTTGTCATATGGATGTGCTCTATATTTTTTAACGTTTATTGATGATTTCTCCCGTAAAGTTTGGTTCTTTATGCTAAAAAAGAACGCTGATGAATTTAATGTCTTTAAACAATTTAAAGCAATGGTAGAGAAAAGAACAGGAAAATCTATTAAATTTTTAAGAACTAACAATGGTGGTGAGTTCACTTCAATTGAATTTAAACAATACTGTAAGGATGAGGGAATTATTAGACACAAAATTGTTTTTTATACTCCTTAGCAAAATGGCATTGCTAAGTGTATGAATCAGACTCTTATGGAAAGATCTAGAAGCATGATCAGAAATGCTAACTTGCAAAAGGAGTTGTGGGCAGAAGCAGTATCTACTGCTTGTTATTTAGTTTACAGATCACCTTCAGTAGTAATTAATTGTAAAATTCCTGAAGAAGTTTGGACAAGTCAGTCTTGTGATTATTCACATTTGAGGATATTTGGTTGTGATGCTTATTCTCTTATTCCTAAAAGTCAGCGTTCAAAATTAGATCCAAAATTGAAGTGTTATGTCTTTGTTGGATATGACTATGCAGTGAAAGGTTACAGGTTGTGGGATCCTACATTGCGGAAGATAGTCATTAGTCGAGATGTAACATTTGATGAATCTTCTCTTTTAAAATCAAATGTTGAAAGAATTGAATAGGAACAGGTTATCGCCAAATTAATGAGTTCAGTTGGAGGCTCGACCTTTCGGTGACAGTCAAAAGGAAGGAGAGACTTCTGGAGAAAAAGGTGTTGACGACACAAAGGAAGCTGTTGAAGCTTCTGAACCAGCTCAAGTTTCCGAACTAGTTCAGCAACCGGTCGCTCTAAGAAGGTCTACAAGGGAAAGAAAAACTCCCGAACGGTATGAAGACTCTGCTTCATCTTTTGCTTTGTTTACTGAAGATGGGGAAAATTCTTGTTATTAGGAAGCAGTAGATGATACAAATAGCAAAAAATGGAAAACGACTATGGAAGAAGAACTGGATTCCTTAGCCAAGAACAATACCTGGGATCTTGTAGAGCTTCCTGAAGGGAGAAGTGTTGTTGGATGCTAGTGGGTATTCAAACTGAAATGGAAAGTTGATGGAAGTATCGAAAGGTATGAGGCGAGACTGGTAGCAAAAGGGTATTCTCAGGTTGAAGGTATAAACTTTCATGAGATTTTTTCTCCAGTTGTAAAACTTGTTTCTATTTGTACTGTGTTGGCACTAACTACGTTACTTAATCTTGAGTTAGAACAGTTAGATGTTAAAACAACTTTTCTACATGGTGATTTGAATGAAGAAATATATATGGAATAGCCAGAAGGTTTTGTACAAGGTCGTAGCAGAAGATTAGTTTACAAGCTCAGGAAATCATTGTATGGTTTGAGGTAGTCTCCCAGACAATGGTACAAGAATTTTGATTCCTTCATGGCAAGCAAGAAATTTATAAGAAGTGAGTATGATCATTATGTATACTTCAAAAGTTTCAATGGCATATTCATTATCTTAGTTTTTTATGTTGACTATACGCTTATTGCAAGCAAAAGCATGGAAGAGATCAACATGTTAAAGGCTCAGCTCTCTAGGACGTTTGATATGAAGGATCTTGGAGCAACAAAACATATCTTGGGCATGGAGATACACAAAGACAGGAAAAATGGTAAGCTTTGGTTATCACAACAAAAGAATGTGGAGAAAGTACTTGAAAAGTTCTCTATGAACAATGTGAAACTTATTAATGTTCCACTAGCTTCCCATTTTAAGCTTTCTTCGGTTTTGAGTCCTATAACTGATGAAGAAAAGCAATATATGTATCATGTAGCATATGCAAATGCTGTAGACAACTTAATGTATGTGATGGTATCTACAAGACTTGATATTTCACATGTAGTTGGAGTTGTTAGCAGGTTCATGGAAAATCTAGGTGAAGAACATTGGCGAGCGGTTAAATGGGTGCTTCGACATCTAAGAGGCACAAGTGACCATTACATCATCTTTAGTGGTGGTGAAGGATCAATCTACGGATATGTAGATGTTGATTCTGTAGGTGATTTGGACAACATAGGATATACTACATGTTATGTCTTTACTCTTGCAGGTGGAGCAATTAGTTGGATGTCAAAGCTTCAAGAAACAGTTGCATTGTCCACTACCGAAACAGAATATATAGCTGCTTCAGATGCCAGTAAAGAAGCAATCTAGTTAAAGGGTTTGCTTGATGAGATTGGAATCACGCAGGAGAAAGTGAATGTACTTTGTGACAGTCAAAGTGCTATTCACTTGGCTACAAATATTGCTTATCACTCTAGAACCAAGCACATTGATGTAAGGTATCATTTTCTGAGACATGTGATCGATGGCGGAAAAGTAGCTCTTCAAAAGTTCCATATGCGGGAGAATTGTGCAGACATATTCACAAAGCCAGTTACAGTAGAGAAGCTGTGATAGTGTTTAGCTTCTCTTGGCTTGCAGAAAAGATGATGAATGGGCATGGGCAAGGGACTAGGAAAATTGTTGTTAAGGTGGAGTTTGTTGGAAATTTGACAACTAATTAAGTAAATTTGGGTAAAATGTAACAAGTTAGGTTTATACCGAATCATCGGTTACGTAATTGAGGAGGCACATATAAAACCAAATGAATGCTCGAACTGTTGTGTGGAGAATCATTGATGAATTAATAGAGATTCCAATCATTTGCCCAGTGGATGTTTCCTTGACACCCTGTCAAGGTTTTACCACATAAATCCTGTGTGTTTATTTGTGTGTTTGGTTTCAATTTTCCAGTTAGTTATGAATCTTTCTTGGTCAATGTATAACTGAATGTTTATTATCTTTCTTCATTTCCCATATTCAAACTACATAACTAAGAGGATTAGGATTGTTCGAGTCTTCAATGGTCTTCTCTAGTGTGGTATATTGACTATTCCTATAATCAGAATTATCTTATTTAGAAATTTACAAATCGAGTTTGTATTGTTCTATGACTTATTGTTGTAAGATCAAGGACAAGATTAGAGAATTTGCTCAAAGATGTTGCTAGGAGGTCCAGAGAAAGGTTGATAATAATGACTTCTGGTAATAAATGCCTAATGCAGGTTTGTGTTACCTCATGAATGCAAGTCCCTATGTGAGCTTGCAACTCATCATACTTAGCTCATAAGGAAATTAAGTGTTGGAGGCAATTAAACGTAATTTCCAAAAAGAACATAGAGAGTAACTAAAGAAAAAAAGAACAAAGAATGGGTCCTAGCAACAAGGCCTGATTAGGTACCCATGTACAAACTCTCATAACCAGAGAAAGAGAGAAAAACACATAGGAAAAAACTCCCACCCGAAAAGAGATAAAATCTTAGTGCTCAAATTATCATGGAGCTAAAATTTTTGATCCCATAACGATCTATTGAATGACAAGAACATAGGTATGCTCCCATGAAGAAGTATGGGATGTTGAAGTACCAAAACTCTGAAGATGCGACCCATGAAACCTCAATGAGGTGGGTTGACCTCTGAAGTAGGATTTTTGCAGAGGCACAAAGATGGAAAACACTGTTAACTTCTTCCGGAAAAAAACTTCAGAGAAACTAGACATCAGTAAAGAACCAGAACAAGGCTTCAAACAAAAGCAACACCATTGACCAACAAACAAACAATGAGGTTTGTAAGTATGGAAAATGTCGTACAACAATCTTGAAGTTGTCTAAAAACTGTCACCATCACACTGATCAAACACAAAATATGAAAATTGTCAACAAAGAAACAATAACAATATTTGTCACCATCTAACTCCCCTCTTCCCCCCCCTCCAAACCACAACTGTAGAAAGAACGAGAATCAATAGTCTTCATTGTTAGCGAATTTCCCTCCTTGAAACACCACTGAGGGAACAATGGCAATCAACAATGAACAACAAATGCAACATGGCATTATGAATTATACAAGCATTGGTTCAATTGATCCCATGACCATTCATCGATCCATCCACAGTCGATCCTGATGGTTGGCATTGAACCATGATTCATTCTATCATGTCTCTTCTGTAATGATCTAAATGTAGGACTTGTAATTGACCAAGAATGGTGATCCTTGGGTAATTTCTTCTGAGAAGGATGTGCACATAGCTCAATTTTTGTTTTTTTAGACTCAAAGTTGGGTGCCACAACATTTTAATATGGAATGACATTACCAACCATGTCGTCAATATGTTTATCACAATTAATAGGAACATTTGCTTCAAGCACCTCATAGTTGGATGGAGGTGATGAGGCAGCAGCAAGATCGTATCCAAAGCCCTCTCTTGATGTCTTCATTACAGGGTTTATAGTAGCAACAATTCCCTGCCCATTCTTCCCAATTCCTCCTTTGGTATATCCCATTTTTCTCAACAATCGAGACCCAATACCAGTAGTATGGTTTTCAAAACAAGGTGTGACAAAGGCATGTGATGAGTCATTATCATCAACATCAGGCTTCTAGCATTCAACATCATCAAGTGTGGAAGAAGGAGAGCTTGGCACCTTCACATTAATTGTCTCCATCTCAAATTTCTGAAGATGACTAACTTCCAATGCAAGTCCCTGCTTAGACTCTTGTAGCTTTTGAATGACCTCATCCTTCTGAATTAGTTGGTCAGACAAGGCATCATAATCTTGTTTCAAAAAATGGTATTTCTCCAACATTGTTTCTTTTAAACAATTAACTTCCATCAAGGAGGTCAATCTTCTCTTTAAATTCATCGGCAAGCATCTGGAAATATTTCTCTGCGGTTGAATCTAGATGTTCAACCTTCTTGATTTTGTCAACGATTGAAGTTTGCAACCCATTTTTAAGAGTTTCATTCTCTACTTGTGATAATGCTACCACTTATTGCGATTGAGTGACCTCATTACTAAGTTCATTTGGTGCCTTCTTCTCATGAAAGTCCTACAACCTTTTACCCATCTTGAAAAGACCAAGTTGAAAATGTACTAGCCACAAAACAAAGGTGACGACGACAACAAAAGCTACTTTACACTTCCAAAAATGATACAAATCAAACTAATCTAATTAGATTTAGATAACTAGCCAAAAAACAACGATCACAAACTATCAACCACAAAATCTACTTTACACTTCCAAAAATGATACAAATCAAACTAACCTAGTTAAATTTAGATAACTAGCCAACAAACGCCCTTCATAAACCATCGGACATATCACCATTCTCCAACGAGCATCACTTGCAAATGCTCCTAATATTTAAGAATTCCTAGGAAATAAAAAAATGCGTGCCCAAAAATAATTTAAGAAAAATTATTAAAGAAAATCCCTACTCACTTTTAGTAATATGTTCCCCTTTTTTTGAAATCAAAAGCAAACCGTTTTATGAAGTTCCTTTCATTTTCTTGACATGTGGGCATTCTGTCGGAAAATTCCAAGAACTGAGATAGAGTTTGTCAGCGTGGCCTCCCAATTGCATTGAAAATTGTAGCTACACAACCGCCTTCAACCAATTGACGTTCCAAAACCAATAAAATGGAAGCGCGTGGTCCATCTGTTCCTCGGCCTCTGTCAAATCCTCCAAGGCTCTGTCGATGATGGAAATTAGCAAAACTTCACAGGAAACCTGCGTTGCTCACATCATCTTCAGTTTGAGCTCTGGTGCATTGAAATGTTGATACGCTTTACAAGAAGACGATCAGTACCCGTCCCACGCAGCTCTACCAGATCCACCAATTGATAGTTGCATCGATCCTCAAATGTGGCATCAACTAACAATTAGCAAGGCATTTACCAAGAATATGCTCTGCAATCTTCCCAAGTTTGAGTTGGACCTGGCAGTCAAGATGAAGAGTAGAAGGAGAAGCGCATACAGTAAATATGCTCTCGATAACAACAAATTCAAAAAAAATAATCAACAGAAAGAGACTGGAAGATGATGTAGCCGAAAAGGGATTTGAAACATATTCTTGACTAAAGGTAGATGTCTGACCAAAGAAATTAGATTTCCGTGCTCGGAAAAAAATACCACCCTCAGAAGAAGCGGAATATATCTCTGTTTCTGCTGCAAGAGTCGAATGGGAAAGGTGCGCTCGAGTGAACCCTCTAGTGAATGGAATCCATAGATCGACCAGGAGCACGATCCATCTAACCATATCCTTCTCTCTCCCAAAGCAGGTTGTGAATATCAAACTCAAATCATCGATTTGCAGTAGTCCAACCGGTGTTGTTATACACAGAGAAATGAGATCTATATTAGATGGAAACCATCATCTCTCATACAAATATGTGATCTGGAATAAGAAATTAATTTTGAGAATACACTTAAACAATAAAAACATTTAAATCATTAAAAAAATGTGAAACTCCAAAAGGGTACTTAGCATGACAGCTTGCTTTGATATCATATAAAATTATTCTATTACTCACAATCTTCTGTTAATGTATATAGAAAGCCATCATTTTATAGTAATGAAGGATCGAAATGACAAGAATAATGACAACTCGACAGATGCAAGTCCTTATATGACCTTACAACTCACCATACTTAGCTCAAAGGGAAGTGGAGCGTTGGAAAAAAAAAACTTCAACATATCCATATTAAATATTTATCCATCTCCTCAGGGATGAATGTGAAAAAAAACATAGAAGAAAAAACAAGTAGGAAATTGCTAAAGCATTCATGGGGCACAAGCATAAAAAAAACATCATCCCATTATTTTCTCCACAGGACTTGGTGGTGAAACAAGTAAGGGTAAGTGATAACATTGTTAACTTCAACAATAACTTTATGTGGGAGTGAAAGAGATAAGGGTAAGTGATAACATTGTTTAAAAAAGTATAGAAGAAAAAACAAATAGGAAATTGTTGAAGCATTCATGGGGAACAACCATAAAAAGAATCATCCCATTATTTTCTCCCCTGGACTTGGGAGTGAAACAAGTAAGGGTAAATGATAACATTGTTAACATTCTGATTGTTGCTTGGCAGTTTGTCAGTTGAAGGAATAACTTGGATGGTAACATGATATTTGTATGTTGTTCATTTTGTTCTCCATGGGTTCACTCAAAGTTGTAACCGTTGATTCAAAATGATTAACGATAACAATCTACACATTTGAATTTCTGCAACACTAGGCTTCCCAAGTTATCTACACATTTGAATTTCCCCAACACTAGGCTTCCCAAGTCTTATGACGAATCATTAAACACACAATATATTTTGAGACACATTTTCTGTCAAAAAAATTCCATTTTTCAATACCTTTTCTTTTCTTTGTATAAAGTCTCACAATCCAAGAAATAGACATTTTCTATTAAATTTCCAAATATGTAAGTCATACTCATATGAGGGATTGTAGAGATTTGAGTATTTGGGAGTCAATACAAAACATCAACAATTATGAAGTTTTGGTGTTTGGAATCGATTTGCAAATAGCTTCACTCGTGTTCTAGCATATTTACAAAGTTAGTAAAATTTCCCAAAATTTGATGCTACATTACTGCCCTTTTTTACATTTTTCTCTCATAACAATACATTTTTCTATCTTTAGTGACGAATTTATGGATCAATAAAATAGGAATCAAATGCCCTTCTTCTTTCACAATTTAGTGTTTAACACATCATAATAGTTGTTACGATTAGGTACATTTTGTTAAAAAATAATAGATCAAATTGCTGAAGGCATAAATCCTTCATATGAAATTAGCCTCGGGTGTTCTTTACACCAATGGAAATATGTCAATGAGAATAAAAAAAACTGAAGTGTTGGAAATTACACATGAAATGTTGTATTCCACATAAAAAGAAATGTTAATCTTTGAAATAGGCCTTATAAATTTCAAGACCTTAAATCTCTAAATAAAAAATCACTCTTAAAATAATCTAACTCTAATTTTTCATAGTAAAAAACACCCATAATGATGAAAACATATTTAATGATCTAACTATATTGCTAGAAATTGACTTTAATAGGATTTAATAAATCTCTCAAGTTAAAATACCATTCATAAATCACATTGGATACTTATGAATTAGAAGAAATTACTCCATATTAATCATGTTCAATGTATGAATTTGATAAAATTGTATGCTCTTGTGCATTGCACTTTACTTGCACCTAGTGTTTCAAAGAAAATACTATTATACCTAACTAAATGACTACATTTAAGAATGAGTGTCAAATTATGATTCTATTTTTAAGCATTATTCCTAACTTTGCGGTGAATGATTAGTTCTACTAACATAATTATTGGTTTCATATTTTTATAAATTGTAGCAAATCAATAATTATTATTTTGATATAGTTTTGGAAGCACAATTATACTTTGATTTTCATTTGAATAAACAAATTAATAAATTAATAATTTGGAATTTTTTTTTATAAAACCAAGTCTGTATTAACTTTAACTTTGTCACTATAAACTTAATTCTAACTAAAAAAAAATATTGACATATTTTTATATATTTCATAATTTTTAATTGAAAATGTTATATTAAAAATAAAAGTTTTAGGTAATGAAACATTTAATGATTAAGAAGTAATCTCCTATCATATTCAAGTATAAGTATTTTACCAACTAAGAGAAGCAACAAATAAAATATATGTGATACGTTAACAACTACCTCACTAAATGAATAAATCAGAAACGTTGATGAAAAAAGGACTAAAAAGATGAAAATTTTAATAATATTCTATTAGGTTATTATATAATATTCTTACTCATAATTTAATAGTGTGGACTAAGTTCATTTCGAATAATGGTCTCAAGGTAGTGAACATGTTTAAGAGCTAATAAAATGAATTTATTATATGGAAAACTTCAACATGGTATCAAAGCCTTGGCTTATCTTCAATCCCCATAGTTTCATTGGAGGGAGGTGTTGGATTATTCATTGTACCTCTAGGAATTGATAGCATGGACTACCACCACCCCCTAGGAACAAGGGAATAAGTACAAGCTCAATATAGTGTTAAGGATTTGGAAGTTTACTAAGCTAGGGGTTTTTTTTGTAATGTAAAACCTCATATGTGTGTGTGTATGTGTGTGCGTGCTTACGTTCGGTAGTTAAGAGCAATGATTATTATTATTTCAACGAAGAATCAGTTCATGCAAATGAAATGATGAACTTTATTGTATTGGATTTTGACTTTGTTGTTGTTATATATATATATATATATATATATATATATGATATATAATATATATATATATATTATATCTATATATAATATTATATTATATTATATATATATATATATATATATATATATATATATATATGAGAGAGAGAGAGAGAGAAGGCATGTGTGTGATCGTGTTTGTGCTATAACTAAATCTAGCATGTGATACATTTCGTTTGGCAAGTGATGTTATTATTGGCAATATGCTTGTATTTGTGCTACGACTAAATCTAGCACACAATAGATTACTTTCTCCTCGCAATGTACTTTTTTTTGGCTAATAACGTGCTAATGTTTGTGCTAGAAGGAAAAACAACATGTGCTAGATTTCTCTACAATGTTGTTATTGGCAACTTGTTTGTGTCTAGGCTAGAAGGAAATATCGCATGTGTGTGCTTGTGTTTGTGCTAGAAGCAAATCTAGCATGCGTTAGATGTAATGCCACTGAACTTTAATTTTGAAGAAAATAATGTGAACTATTATTTTAAATGAAGACACCTCAATGGGTGGCAGACATTGTAATAAATATTGTAGACAGTTTGATTTCAATAATAATAAATAAATGCCGACAAGGCGTACAATAGACAATGATAGGGTTTACTAGTAAGTCACTTTGTGGTGTGAACGTCACTAGTTCGAAACTCTGTGGGAAAAAATCCAATCATGTTAAGGGTTGGTGTGGCCCAGGCTGGGTGCGATCCCTGAGTGATTTTGATGGCTTAGATGCCCTTAGGTCACGATTTCTCAAGCCACAGGTGAAGCCTAATGCAATCTCTAATGAACTTAGACAACTTGATAAACAAAACAATAATAATAAATAAACATATACAAATTGATAAGTGGCGTTAATGAGTGAAGATTGTGATTTTATAAAAGAATACTTCGCTTGAATAATGGAAAATTGTGAAAGACAAATTTAAAGTCCAAGAATTTTGATTCTTTAAGTAGAAATTTAGACTTGGGACAAACAATAGATTTTAAGGGGCCACCTAGCACATAGAGGATACAACTTAACGGTGGAACAAGTCCTACGAAATAAATAACTATTAGTGGAAGGTTTTTTGCATGCTATGAGGCTAGGAGAGATTTATGCTAAGTGCATCAACACTTGAGAAAAGGAAGAAGCGTCAAGTTGCAGGAACACAGGTAGATGTGCTAAGATGGGGCTGCATATGTGATTTCCACCATCTATCACTTGAAAATTAAATCTACAAAACTAATAACAAGAAAGCACGAGGAAGTTGCTTCTATGAAATCACAACCCATGCTTGGGAGTGTGTGGGTAAAGAGATTTTGGCTTATCGATCGACTAAAGATGGGTGGAACATCCCTCATCAATTTGTATTGCCCATATGGTCGCAACTTCATCCAATCCTTATTGCATCCCTAATCAATTTGTACCGCCCATATGGTTGTGGCTTCATCCAATCCTTAATGCATGTGTTTTATCAACGACTTTAATTCATTATTATCAATGCTTCATGCAAAAATATCTAGAATTAGATTAGATTCTAATCCATGGCTTAGATCATTTTGACTTAATCCTCGTCTTCTTCAGGAAGTTTCACTAATAGTTTAATTAATACCCTTTAATTATTTTAATTTCCTAAGTTTAGGCTTAGGCACCCATTAAAAATAATTAATTATTTTAATAAAGCTGTCTTCGGGTGGAATTTCCCAAAACGATTTCTGGGTATTCTGGAATACATGTGTCCAAGCCTCCCAACAAATTTTGAATCTTAGACCACATTCGATGCTATTGGAAATCAACACTCCCTATTAGCGAGGAATGTGCTCTAGTAATGCAACTTGCTGAAGAATCACCCTAACTCTGTAACATCTCTCTTTGCATCGTTGATGTTTGACATTACTGCCCACTGACTATTGCGCAAATTTTGCATCTGTACTACTGCTGACCTTGCTACTGCCAACACTGCATCTGTACTACAACCCTTGTAAATGTTGCTAATGTGTTGCTAATGGCTCTACCACTGCCAATGCTGCATTTGCACTGCAACCTTCTCCAACTGTTGTTGCTATTGCATTAGTAATGGAAAAGCATCCAAAATTATTAAACAAGTGTTCATTATGATGTATCTGCTGCTGGAGTTCTGATTGTTGCTAGCCTTTGTGTTGTCACTGAAGCCACTGCACTGCTGCTAACTTTGCTCTATGCCAACTGAATTGTTGCCATCACTCACTCTACACTACTATGATTCTGGTGCTCCTAGCCACTGCAACTGTCACTCCAACACTCCTCTACATCAAATGACCCTGTCCAACCTACTACTTCTGATATGATCTCCTGTAGAAAGGTATTTATCCAAGAGGCAGACTCCTCAAGGATCCTGCCCATCTGCAGTTCTTTCGAACTACACTACCAAATCACCCCACCTCTCCTTTGGAGATTTCTGGTCAATCATGGAAAACTCCTCCTCCTCGATATTTGCGGATGTAGCTTTCGGATCATGCTTCTCGTCTTTGTCCTTCTTCTTAAGAGGAAACTACATAGCATAGTGACCAAGTTTACCACACCCGAAGCATTTGATCTTTGAGACATCCTTCTTCTTTCTCCACTACTCTTGCTGGCCCTTAGATGCAAGGGATGTTTTCTCTTCCTCCTCCTTGGGTTTCATCCCATTGTTTCTACTGCCAGCAGGTTTGCACTTGACTAAGTCTTGACTCATCTCTTCCTGCTGAAGAGTGACCCACATTCATTCCCAATCTGGCAATTTCTCTCTGCCCAAGATACTATGGAAAAACACGTCATTCTTCTGAGACTGAATTTAGGGTCAACCTCACCATCTCTGTAGGTTGAGGTGTTGATCCTACAGCTCCCAACTGATGTCAAACTTCCTGAAGCTTTGACAGGAATGAATCAATTTCTTCCCCTTTCTCCATCCTAGCTTATCTCATCTTCTCCTCCAAGTACATCTTTCGATGCTCGGACAATCCCTGATACAACGTAGCCAAGGCATCCCACATCTGTCGAGCAATATCCTTGCCAACAATGTGACACACTACGTGAGCTCTCACTTTGTTGAGGATCAATCGCTTGGCCTTTGCCATATCGCCCTTGTATTTCTTGAGCAGATCTAGATCCACGGGTATAAATACCACACTATCGACTTAGGTTTTGAGATTCTAATCATCGAGAAGGCATGAGATCCTTGCCTTCTAGATCACATAGTTGGATGCACCATCCAACTGATCTTGATCTGGCAACCCATGAGCTTCCATCTCTGCCAAAAAAATGTCGTACTGCCTCCTTTCTCCTCTGCACAGCTACTAGGCTAGCTTACACATTTCATGCTGAAGTTAATAGATCTGCTCCTCTTTGATGCTGCTCATGACTTAAGAAATCGACTTCCCTGGCTAGGAATTCTCTAGGAAGAAATTCCTTCAAGTGTCTCCTTCCTTCTTCTGACATTTTTCTGCCCCAACACCTACTGCAGAAAATTACGTCTCCCTAGAAACTACTCTATGCTGAGGCTTTTCTTGCGCTGCTCCCTCTGCTAGTAACAAATATTGAACTGGAAATCTTACCTCTCCTTCACTCACTCATAGAGAGATATTCCACAAAAATGTTGCCCTCATAGCTTTGATTGCGCAATGCCTCTGGGGATTTGATCTACTACCTATGCAACACTTCGATTTCCCTCCTCCTCTTCAACCTTGGCTCTTCTATTCTACTCCCTTGCTTCACTTGTCCTCTCATACCATGTGAAAATTTGGATGCACAAATATCTACAGCAACAACTGATTATGCTTCTTCTATTTGTTAATTACTGAACAAAATTATTTATTGTTTCCTACAGTGAACACTGAAACTAATACACTGCAGCATTCACCATTTAAATAAAATGTGGAAACAAGAAACTTAACAAGAAAGAAACACAACACATAACACAGTTATTTTTGGAAAAATGTCCTCGGGAAAACCCAATGGGGGAAAACCTATGCAAAAACTAAGGGTTTATATTGTTATGCAATAGTTTCTGAATACAATCTTTGGATTCCTTTTTGGCTATCCAACATAGAAAAACTGACTCACAAAGAGATAAGTGAGATATAGCTCACACTATCACTGGTGATCCATGACTGATCCAGCCACTGAATGATTAACCCCTAGCTTCCCCTACTTTATGTGCAATCACTGCACTGCTTTGCATCATAGCTTCTGGGGACTACATCACTCCTTTGGCTAATCGATTTTCCTCTGGAAATTCGACTCCTGCCCTCTCGGTCTCACACCCTAGCTTTTGGTTTTGAAACTCGACTTCTCCAGGAAATTTGGATGTCCTCTCAGGCTTTGCATTTCCTATTATGGATCTCTCTCTGCCTCCTCTGCGATGTATTCTCAGATCAAGAAATCTTCCCCTAGAAACTATCCCTGCCCCTTACTTCAAGAAATCACTTCGATCTCTTCTCTAACAACTGTTACGTTGCCCTTTCTGAGAAATTCAATCTCTTGATCTCTCTCTGATATATTTTCCAAATGCCCATCAAGCCTCCTCTTATAATATTCTCTTTGAGAACCAATGACCCAGATTAGATTCTAATTAATGACTTAGATCATTTTGGCTTGATCCTCGTCTTCTTCTAGAAGTTTCATCACTATTTTAATTAACACCCTTTAATTATTTTAATTTCCTAATTAGACTTAGGCACCCATTAAAAATAAATAATTATTTTAATAAAACTGTCTTCGGGTGGAATTTCCCAAAACAATTTCTAGGTATTCTGGAATACATGTGTCCAAGCCTCCTTACCAATTTTGAGGCTTAGAGCACATCTAATGCTACCAAAATGAACACATCATACAATACTCAAATCAGAAATCTGAGGCTGTTATTGAGTTTAGGACACTCAAAATCCCCTTTCTAGGCTCTTCTTAAGCGCGAAAAGGTTAAAAATTAAGCAAGATATGGCTCTTAGAACCAAGCTCTAATATTTGTCTTGAAAATTGATAAAATCTTCTAATTGTTCTACGAATTTTGCCTTTACACAGTTCGCTGAGTGACAATTTCAGCTGGGAATGACGAGATTCTTGCCATAAAAGGTGCAAATCTTTTCCTCTTTAATTCTGTCAATAACCTTTAATTCTGTCAAATTTTTGCCTCTTTAAAGGTTTATGCTTATCAATGTACTTCAAAGAACATCAAGACAAAACGATGTTAAGGAGCTGGAACAAAGTTAAAGAGGACACGGATATGGAAGCAACAAATGTAATGGCGAGAGCTTGTATTTTTCAATCTTGTACATTTATTTTATAATTTTATTCCTATCATATAACTTGAATTGCGAAAAGGTGCTCTTAAGACATTGTGTTCTCATTGTGCAGATTCATGTCAAGGATGTAATTGTATGTGCTCTAAATAGTTGGCTCTCCTGCTTGTGAGTTGTCATCGTGCAAGTTTACTCCATACTTATTAATTCATCTATCATAGTATTATAGTTCATTGGTTGATAAAAATGCTATTATGATGGCCCTCCCAAGGATGATTGGACTGAATTTCAACTTATTCCTTATACTTCAGTGTTTCCACTACTTGTGAACATGGATATTTTCAATTTTGAGGGTTTATATGTTGCTTCATTGTCAAGGAAAATGTGTCTTTAATGCCCCAGATTTTATTAACAAACGAGGTTTATGTTTTGCAGGTCAGGAATTGTGCTATTGAACAAAATCTTATGACCATTTTGATTACTTATGATGGGACTTGTTGCAAATAGTCCATGCCCAATGATATCAAGATCCTCTATTCATGAAAAGGAAAGAGGAGGGTTTCATATAAATATGGAAGCCTCTCAAATTAGTCTTCCTGAGAAAAAGGTGAAAGCTATTGTTGAGAAACTGGCTAGAGACAGGGCACAAAAAAAACCACCAATTTTTATCTTTTTTGGACGTAATCTGGGTATCTCTCATCTCAAGCGTTCTTGTGGTAATATGCCATTGAAAATAAGACATCCTAACATTTCTGCCCAGAAAGTGCAAGGTGAAGATGTTTAGGAAGTGATAAAGGTTTATGCTTATCAATGTACTTCAAAGAACATCAAGACAAAACGATGTCAAGGTGCTGGAACAATGTTAAAGAGGACAAGGATATGGAAGCAACAAAATTTAATGGTGAGAGCTTGCATTTTTCAATCTTGTACATTTCTTTTATAATTTTATTCCTATCATCTAACTTGAATTGCGAAAAAGTGCTCTTAAGACATTGTGTTCTCATTGTGCAGATTCATGTCATGGTTGTAATTGTCTATGCTCTGAATGGTTGGCTCTCCTGCTTGTGAGTTGTCATCGTGTAAGTTTACTCCATACTTATTAAGTCATCTATCATAGTATTACAGTTCATTGGTTGATAAAAATGCTATTATGATGGACCTCCCAAGAATGATTGGACTGAATTTCAAGTTATTCCTTGCACTTCAGTCTTTCCACTACTTAAGAACATGGATATTTTCAATTTTGAGGGTTTATATGTTGCTTCATTGTGAGGGAGAATGTGCTTTTTAATGCTCCAGATTTTATTAACAAACGAGGTTTATGTTTTGCACGTCAGGCATTGTGCTATTGAACAAAATCTTATGACCATTTTGACGAATTATGATGGGACTTGTTGCAAATAGTCCATGCCCAATGACATCAAAATCTTCTATTCATGAAAAGGAAAGAGGAGGGTTTCGTATAAAGATGGAAGCCTCTCAAATTAGTCTTCCAGAGAAAAAGGTGAAAGCTATTGTTGAGAAACTGGCTAGGGACATAGCACTAAAAACACCACCAATTTGTATCATTTCTGGACATAATCTGTGTATTTCTCATCTCAAGCATTCTTGTGGTAACATGCCATTGAAAATAAGACGTCCTAACATTTATGCCCAAAAAGTGCATGGTGAAGATGTTTCGGAAGTGATAAAGGTTTTTGCTTATCAATGCAATTCAAAGAACTTGAAGGCAAAATGATGTCAAAGAGCTGGAAAAATGTTAAAGAGGACAAGGATATGGAAGCACCAAACTGTGAAGTGAAACCTGTAGTGCATGTCAAACAAATCCTCCCAAAAGTGGCTGAGAATATTATGGGTAAAAAATCTTCTGAAAATTGTCAAAGTAGCAGAACAGAGAAGGGACAAGAGTTAGAAGACACTACCTAATTAGATTCAAATTCATATCATTGTCCTAAAAGCATGGAAACAGGAGAGACATTTCAGGAAAGTGATGTGCATTTTGGGGAAGAGGACTGGTCTAATTTGCCTATGTGGTGTAGCAGTGAAGGAGATGCAGAAGGTGACATGACCTTTCACCCCTCTTCAACTTTGGAATTGTCAAATTTCTCCCGCAGGAGTGAAGCTGGCTCCTTTTCTGGGAGGGAGAATGAGCCATCATCTTCCATTTAATGTTCTCTAGGTTCAACAGATGCTTCCATTTTCAGTCCCAACCATATGTGCAAGTCATATTTTCCAGCCAGGCATTTACAGAAATAGGGTATATCTACAGATATCTCAAGTCATTATGACAAATAAATATTTCCAGCACATTCTCAAACCAAGTCATACAACCAATCTCAACGGTATGAGTACTTAAATGTTCTAGAGGGAATGATGGTAACGACAAAATGCTCATAAGTACGCAAAATCAATGAAATTGCATCCCTTTTAAAATACAAAGAAATTTCACCCTCAACTCGTACAAATCCTGAATCTTTCCATTTTCCAAGGATAGGAGTTAGTGTTCAGAAAGTCAATTCCATGCCACCCAACGAACTAGATGTTAGTCCAACATTTTTACGTTCTACCGAAGAATGTTTGGAGGTCTTGCTGCAAATGAACTATTATTAGCTAAAAATCCCACTCTAGAGATAGATTTGAATTCAATGAATATAGGATCTCTTCTAACAGAGGCTTTTGAATGCTCTAAATCTATTTTTCTCCGCAGAGATACTGTTCTGGCTATGCTTTCAAAATTCCAAATATTTATCCAGGCGGGTTGGAAGACGTACAGAGATCAAAACAGTCTAGGAAAATGACAGATATTCAAGATTTGGTTTCTTTGTAGAACCTTCTTACCAGTAACCGATTTCAGTGAAAGCCCAAAATAGATCAGGGTGAAGATCAGGATTGTAAGGGCTCATAGCCATCAGCTGCACCACCGTGTAAGGCAGTTTTTGCTGCTCTCTGTCCATCGATCTCTCCCTCATGATTCAAACATAACTATAAGAATCAAGTGGGCTATGGCAAAAGCAGGGTAAGTATCTGGAATCTTCTGAGTTGGTGTGAACAGGGGAAAATGTCTGTCTTGTGTATGAGTATGTGGAGGGTACAAACCTGAGAGAAGCCCTGAGTAGTAGAAGAATGCTATCTTCATGGCTTTCCAGGATGCAAATCGCTCTTGATGTGTCTTTTCGTCATTATGCACGTTTGGGTTGTCTTCACAAATACATGAAATCCAGCAGTGTGATTGTTGCGAATCCTGGTTTCAGGGAAATGAATGGGCAGACTGATATCGTGGATCGATCCTCGGCTCAATGATTCTTTCCCGGTTGATGGTGCTAAGAAAGTTTCACGACTTGCAGTGATGTGTTTGGATGCAAATCCTAGCGGTAGACTTGTTATGACGCATGCAGCTGGCAAGATATCTAAAATTTTCCTGATATCCAAGAATTGGTCGGAAAAAATAAATGCAAATAAAACCATGCTTACTAGCACATTTGGGGACAGATAGTGCATAAAACAATTTTTTTCTTCATATTCTGGGGATTGCATATCTATGCTCAGTGGAAGTTTCATTCATCTCATCTTGAGAATCTCTGTATTATTAGCACATTTGGCGCCAGAGAGTGCAAAAGGCCATTTTTTTTTCATATTCTGGGGTTTGCATATGCTTCATTCTTCCTGTCTGGAGAATCTTTGTGTTACTTCTATTCATTTTTATTATAAGACGAGCAGCCACATTGGCTTTCCACAGTGATACAGATCTCAACACAATAACTACCTGTGATGTCATTTTAGAAAAGTTCTCAACACAATCGATACCTATGATGTCATTTTAGAGAAGTTCCTTTTATGTTAGCTATTGTGATTATGCATGTCGATTTCTGTTGTAGTTTTTTTCTTCCATTTCAGGATATTTTCAAAATCAATCATCCAAATAAAGATGATTAAGAAACATAAATAATAAATATTCACACTGTTTATTTTAGAGGATTTTTTTTTTTTTAAAAGGTTAATATATTATATATAACCCATCTGAATTATAATCCATAAGTTTCCTAGAAACCTAAGTAATAAATTATTCACATTGCTTATGTTTAACAAAATAATTATAAAAAAATGTTAACATATTATATATAATTCATCTGAATTACAGTCTATAATTTTCGGACACATCAGGCAGAGCATTGCAGTAAGCATGGACGTAGTTGATGGCAAAATTGATTTATCTATAGTTATCAAACAGGATAAAATCTTAACACAAACAGGAGTATGCCTTTTAAATTAATACCTATACCTAAAATTTGACAAATACTTTGTTATCAAACTTAGCAGATGAAGAGGCTAATAATGTAACTTATTACATGCAAATCACAGGAATTGCATTCCAGAATTTTAAAACATATTAACTCTTCTCTTTGATATGTTCTTCAAGAGTCTTTGATGTAGTTCCAGATGTAACTGATTGAGTTGGAGACATTGGAATATCCCGTGGTGAAAGTCGTCGATTTCCACAGGCAAGGCCTTTTGGAATTGGTTACAAATACATTTAATGCGATCAACAGTAATAGTAACACATTCTACCAAAGCATTGGAAAGAAATAAAATTCACTTTGACGATAGTAAAAAAAAAACTAAAGATATAAAATGTACCTGGAGTAGAACTTGTGCACCCATGACATCATCAGCCACATCTATAACAATAAGCCATTGAAAAAAATTGAGTTTCATATAAAATGTTTTATTTCAGATAGAATGATAGCTATAGTATTGTTTTATACTCTCAATATGCAGGTGGAAAGGAGTTTGAACTTACTCAACAAACACTTCCATACAAAAAATACCCTACTAAAAGACTTGTAAGCAATTTTTCTTTGGTGTAAGTTTTGGTGAAGCACCTGTTTTACTGTATAATTGCATACAACCAAACACGCTATTGGACTATGAACACACTAGTGGACTTGGACTATCTAACACACTACTGGACTGGTATCTATGCATTCAATCGAACAACTGGGTTGAACAAGGAGAGTAGAGTGATAGGTCGTTTCATTGGTTAGTTAGAATTCGCCGGACTTGGACTATTTAACACACTACTGGACTGGTATCTATCCGTGCAATCGAACAATTGGGTTGAACAAGAAGAGTGGAAGGATAGGTCGTTTCATTGGTTAATTAGAGTTCGCTGTTAATGTTAAGATGAGTTAAAGATGCTACCTGCATGTTTTAGTGCTCCAGTTCGTTCTCATTTTTATTTATTTTTTGTTTCTTTAGGAGGTCAAGTGAGTCTAATAAATAACTTCTGCTTACGTTTTCTCAAGTCTAGTTTTTCCCATTTCGGCTCTCCTGTTAATACGTCTACGTGACAGAGTAATGTATTACAGATCTCGAGTTTCATGTGGAGACGTTCTCTTTAAAGTTTAGGCATCATGTAATCGTTGGGATGGTAATCTTAAAGTGTTAATGTATTTAGAATTGTTAATTAAACTGGTATGTGGATTTGGAATTGTGAACTTACAACAACCTAAAGTGCTACCTAGACTTATAATTGGGAACTTACGACAAATAAAACTTAGAATTGTTAACATACACTTACGACAAATAACACCTAGAATTGTTAACATACAGTAACCTAAAATATTACCTGGACTTGAAAGTGTTACCATTTGATGCCACTCCGTCAAGAGGCATGAAATGGTGCGCGGCCGTCGACTGGCTGCAGGTCGGATAGCCTCGGCTGTTATAACACTTAGAAACTCGCAGACAAATTGCTTACTGCCCTTGCTTGACTGCACAACAGCTAGCTATCGGTCAATCCTAATGTTGGTCTAAGAGAACGGAAGAGATCACGCGCACAGGCCTTCAATTCATTGGCTGTCCTCACTGACAATATGCCCTGATCCGCCTTGCAGGACTCCACGGGCAACTCAACACACAGGTCCACGAACCACACACGTTCTATTGCACAAAAACGCACAAACCAACGATTATCCTTCAATGCTTTCGAACAACACTCCTGTCCACAACTGCGCTACCTCACACACCACTTCACGGCACCGTGCACCACCAAGAATATGTGCACTTAGCCCACTAGCAATGCAGCGTCCTCCAAAAGAACCAGCAGCTTCTACACAGCAAAACAAGCAGCTTCACCTTCAGTCAACAGGGAACACACCTTCCACTACAGCTGCGCGAACACAACTCCAGTCTTCACACATAACTCAGCCGCACTCTTTTCTTCTAGACTGTGCGACTCTCCAAACACGGCAGCAAGAGCTCGCGCTCTCAACAGTCACTCAACATCACTGAAGCTCTGCAACTTTACAGCAAAACTCAAAACAACGATAAGGCTCAAAGCCTTTCCTCCACCGAGCTTATGTGACCTCACAGCTTACCTAAGCTCTATCTGCTGGACCGCGCACACAGCGCGACAGGGCTGTTGGAATTTTATAGTGATTTCAAACACAAAAGATCAGAGAACAACGCTCTGATACCATGTTGGGAATTTCTGGGCATTCCGAACAAAAGGAACAGAACAAAACAATGCTCTGTTTTTACACAGCGAAAACAGAAAAAAAATCGCTTTGCTGAAACTGGTGTTTCAGCAACGTAAAAATTTCGTCAGTTGCTGAACGTGGTGTTTCAGCAACAGTGTTTTTTTTTACGCAAAACTATTTTCGACTTACGGTGTTTTAGCAATGCGATTTTGACGCTAAGTCATTTTATGGGCATCAAAATTACTTAGAGTAAAATCAAAGTGTTTTAACACTCTGTGTAACAGTAACTGAATATCAGCAAAAACAGTAAACTGATGAACTGTAAACTTGTATTTATGAACAATAAGCAAGCTGATATAAAAACTTAGCTGTTACAAAAGAGGAACGCTTCAGTTCCAGAAACGATTTTCTATCTCAGAAAATCGCAGGTTCAGCACTGCTGTGCAATTACAGAAGAGACACTCGTTCTTCTAACCTTCACTCAAAAAACAGAACTGCTGTTCTAAAACTCAGACAGAAAAACAAAACTACTGTTCAGAAATTACAGAAAACAGAACTGCTGTTCTTTTCTGCTTACACTCATTTTCTTCCTTGCTTAAAAACAGAACTGTTGTTCGTTTACATTTATAGGAAGATAAAAATCTGATTTAAGCAATAAACTAATCAAAATATCTGCTGATAATTATCTGCGTATTTATTGCAGAAGAGGCGGTGAGGCGGTGATGACTTTTACAGCAAAAATAAAACGGCTGTCTGCAGGGGATTTAATTCTGCAAAATATCAGGGAACTTTTACGGCACCGAACAATCTGAAATTAATTGCTGAAGATCAGATTTTGTTCTGCATTAATTGTTTGCAGTTGGATTTAAATTCCAACACTCCCCCTTAATTTCAACTGCTGCATACCCAGGCATTTCCTAAAATGATCAAAACCTTTCTTTGGCAATGGTTTTGTCAAGATGTCAGCCAGCTGATCCTCTGTTCTGCAGTGCTGCAAAACAACTTCACCATTGTTAACCAATTCACGTATAAAGTGAAATTTAGTATCTATGTGCTTTGTTCTTTTGTGAAAAACAGAGTTTTTAGACAAAGCTATTGCTGAGCTATTGTCACAGTAAATGGTTGTGCCATTTTCCTGTTCATGACACAAATCTCTGAGAACTCTTCTCAGCCACACTGCTTGGCATGCTGCTGCTGTTGCTGCCACATACTCTGCCTCTGCTGTTGATAAAGCCACAACTGGTTTCTTCTTGGAAGCCCATGAGATGGCTCCCGATCCCATATGAAACACATATCCTGATGTGCTTTTCCTATCATCAACACTTCCAGCCCAATCACTGTCCGTGTAACCTGTCAACATGAAACTTTCAGAAGAGGAGTATAAAATACCAAACCCCTTCGTTCCATTCACATACCTTAGAATTCTCTTGGCTGCCTGCCAATGAGTCTCTTTCGGTCTTTCCATAAATCTGGAGATTAAACTCACAGCATGCATAATGTCTGGCCTAGTTGCAGTCAAGTACATGAGGCTGCCAACTATGCTCTTGTACAATTTTGGATCAAAATCTTTGCTGCTGTCTTCTTTGGTCAATTTCAGCCCCATTACTGTTGGAGTCACAGCTGCTTTGCTGTTCTGCATGTTAAATCTCTTCAACACAGCTTCTACATATTTATCTTGAGAAATAAAAACACCATTTTCACTTTGGTCTACTTCAATTCCAAGAAAATATTTTAAGAAGCCCAAGTCAGTCATTTCAAATTCACTTTTCATGACTGTTTTAAAATCAGCAATGAGTGAAGCATCATTGCTAGTAAAAATCAGATCATCTACATATAAAACAACAATAATAATCTTACCGTCATTCTCCTTTATGTAGAGTGTGGGTTCACCATCACACTTGTCAAACCCATTCTCAATCAAATAAGCATCTATTCTGCTGTACCATGCTCTTGGAGCTTGCTTCAGCCCATAAAGATCCTTCTTCAGTTTGCAAACTTTATGCTCTTGGCCATCAACTTCATAACCTGGAGGTTGTTCAACATAAACCTCTTCTTTCAACACTCCATTCAGGAATGCAGATTTAACATCCATCTGAT